>JAKTTS010000520.1:0-11235 GCA_030560485.1 Ascoidea tarda (nom. inval.)
AATAATAATAATAATAATAATAATAATGATAATAATAATAATAATAATAATAATAGCGAGATATCTCAAACTTTAAGTTCAGATACATTTACGATATTAAGAAGTAACCATTATTCAATAAGCAGTAGCTTAAACGTTAATTTAAATAATGACGATTTAGTCAGTTTAAAAACTTATTATTCGTCAGGAAATGCATTGACTAGTAATAGTAGTACTCATAATAACAATCATAGTAATAATAATATTATTAATATTAATACAAATAATAGCATTAATAATGCTAATAACAATTTTACTAGGACTAATGATGATTACGGTAGTTTAAAAAGTTTTTAGATTATAATTTGAATCGAATATTCAATTAGTTGGATATTTTGATTTATTTTAATTAAATAACTTGAATAAATTAATTGATTGCTGAGGGTGTAATTAAAACTAGTTTTATTGTTATAATATTTTTTTCTTTTAATTCAATTTGTTTAATTTTGTTTGCTTCCAATTAACGATTGTGATTTGGTTTTATTATAGTGTGTTTTTTTTGTTAGTTATTTTCTTATCATATTACTACTGATAACTTAATTCGTGTTTTCAATTTGTTTTTTTTTATTCTCTTTTTGTTTTTTTTTATTCTCTTTTTGTTTTTGTTTTATTAATTTATTATTGTGATATAATTAATCTTTTATTTACTCTGTTTACTTTTTTTTTAGTTTCTTATTCTTGGGTTTTATCAACTAATTATTCCAATATATTGTAAATCTGGTGGTTATTTTCTTTTTGAGTTGTCCGTTTTGCCTCATAGTTTATCAGTTTAGTTTTTTAAAAATGAGTTATCGCTTTTTAGAAGTTTTAAAAGTTGTCATTTATAAATATTAAACAATATTGTTGCGGTCATTGCTGTTAATATTATTGATTGACGTTATTTATAAATTTTTTAATTTAGTTTGATTCAATTTAATTCAACTTCATACAGTTATGGTTCCTCTTTTAATATGTTTTAATAAATATGTTGAATATATAACACCCTTGTCAATAAACAATATTTTTTATCTGTCTCTTCTTTCTCCTTAATTCCCCTTTGTTAAGGGTTTCTACCAGTTCAGGCTCGATAACCATAAAACTGGTTGAAGACATTGAAAAGCTTAGCTGAAATTTAAATATGTGGAATTGAGTTTGGAAAATGGTAAGAAATTTTGAGATATAATGGGAGACATCAACTGTAGTTCCCCGTATTGTAATGGATTACTGTTCCCACATCATCTGCATCAAAATGAAGACTCTTTTTGTTTCCAGAGGTGAAACATATGATAACTGAAGTATTTTCAGAGTATTAGTACTCCTTGACAATTACATAATCATATCCTGTTGTGGTTCAGCAGCCTCACTGATTTAGATTAAACGGGAGAAGTGATCCATTGGAATACCGAAGCTACAGCAAATTACTTTCAAAAAAGCTAAATTGCAAAGCAAATTCCAGATACAAGCGATAATGCAGGCGTTATCAATATTTGAATGTTATTCTTGTTGTAACACAAAGAGATACCTTACCATCTCATAGAATATTTCCTTTTCCTTCCCACACCCCGGTTAAATCCTATTTAGTGAGAGAATTTCAAGAGATAAAGCATGCTCTTGGAAGAAAAACCGGGACCTGTCCCACAACAAAATAGAATAGAACAACGCAACACAGAAGAGGCTTGAAAAGATCTAGAAAAACGTAGAAAAGACGTCGCAAAAAGCAGCAATCGCTCTAACAGCATCTCCAACCAGGGTGAAACAAGTTTATATCGTCTTGGTTTTTTTCCACATCCTTCCTTTATGTCCGTCCTTTACGTCCTCCCTTTAAGTCCTTCACTAACAATAGAGAACAAGATCAAAAAAAATCGGCTATGCACGTGTATGCGCACGTGTCTTTTAAACTTATCATATACTATTGGTGGATAAATACGAGGGATCTCAACGTCCTCTGCAAAGCGTGCGCTGATCTGCAATTTAAACGGTCTTTCTCGTATTTATGCATTTATCCAAATTGGGCATAATTGCGTTTTTTGTGTCTAGACTGATTTGTATTGGATGTTTCTCTTTTGGCTCTCAATTTGCTTTGCTTTTGCTTTTTTGGGATGTGGTTGAAATTTTTTATTTCTTTCTTCTCTCCAAAAAATTGTCTTTGCAACTGAATTTCGAGTTTTTCAGCGTTGAGATTTGCTTTGTAAGAGTATAAGAGCTGACTTTTCTCAATTAAAATCATGGGGCGAGATTGTGTGTCTTTGCAAAACTCTTTGAGATTGGAAAAAATTAAATCTCTCTTTGCTAGTTTTCAATATGAAATTCATTGCAGGATTTTACATACTCTTATCTCCGCTGGGCTTAAAATTAATATCGTTTGATTAAAACACAACTTTTTTTATAAAATATTACTAATATTATTCGAATTACTGTAATAGGCTAATCCACTTAAAACCGTTTAATTAAATTCAAAAGTAAATGCGACCTTTAATTTAACCATAGTTTCAATTCATTTAAATTCATAAAATATTATTTACCAGTAGTTTATATAAATTTTATAAATATTCTTGCTCCATTTTATTTATTTCTATAATTCTTTTTTATTTTTTACCATCTTTTATTTTATTCATTGATACTAAGAACAATAGAAATAAACTGCTACTTTTATTCATACGATAATGAACATAAAATTGTCTAGCCAAATATTTTCAAATGAGAATTTCTCAAATAAAATTTCGACCTTAATCGGTGATATTCAACTTTCAAATAATAACAATATTAACCAATCAAATATTACTGAAAATAATAGCCACATTTATAAATATAAATACAATTACACATACAATTACAGTCATACTGATACTGAAAAGAAAATTGCAACTAAAGATAAAAATAATAAAAAAAATGATAATAATAATAATAATAACAAAGTTAGTCTTAATTATGGTTTAGCTGATTCAAATCTCTTTAATCCAATACAAGTTGGTAATATGTTATTACAAACTCGTTTGGTTATTTGTCCCTTATCAAGATGCAGAGCAACAGTTGATAACCTTCCCTCAAATCTAATGTATCACCATTATATTCAACGATCTTTAACTCCTGGAACTTTAATAATCAGTGAAGCAACTTCAATTTCTCTCAATATTGGTGGCACTGATCATAATCCTGGAATTTATAATGAAAGACAAATTTATTTGTGGTCTAAAATCATCTCCAAGATTCACAAAAACAACTGTTTTTTCTTTATCCAATTACAAGGTCATGGAAAGATTCAGCCATTAAATAAATTGAACGATTTAAATTCAAATACCGATTGGTCAAACTTACCAAATGATTTAAAATTCCAATTATATAAAAGATATTATCTGACTGCTGCTCAAAATGCAATCTTAGCTGGTGCTGATGGTATTGAAATTTCGGTTTACCATTATCTTTTAATAGTTAATTCTTTGAACTTACTTTGCTTCCAAAATGATAAATCATTAAATAACAATTTAAAAGTAATCCAATCCTTTTTGAAATTATGTGACCAAATTATTGACAAAGTTTCAATTGAAAGGTTTGCTCTAAGATTTGGGTTTTTGAATAGAATCCAAATTTCTTTCATTTTAAATCATTTTAATAAAAAAAATTTAAAATTAGCATATATCTCAATTATCGAACCACGAATTAAGAATGTTCATAGCTCAAGTGAAAACTCAACTCAAAGCAATGATTGGATTTATAGTTATTATAAAAATGGTATCGTATTAAGATCCTCATCATATTTTGATGACTATCAGGAAACAAATTTCAAAACCCTTAAGGCCCATATAAACTCAAACAATAGAACCTTAATTGGGTGTGGACGATATTCCACTTCAAACCCTGATATTAATTTAAGATTATTCAACAATTTGAAATTGAATCCCTATAACAGAATGACTTTTTATACTAATACTTCATTAGGCTATAGTGACTTTTCTCATTTGTTTGAAAACGAAAATTCCTCATTTTATGATAACGAAACCAATCAAAACTTTTTGCCTCTTGAACCAGTTGATTTAGGCGATTATTTATCAAAACATCTAGAACTAGAGTTCTAGGTATATTCTCTTTTCCTTTCATTTTTATTTCCTTATATAAATTTATATTCCTATTGAAAGTGCTTAATTCTATTATCATAATTTCTTTACTCAACTATATCATTTTTTTTGCATTTAATATATTCGAAATTACGCCCAAGATACACTAAACACAGACTACTGATGATTCTCCTAATACTGTATGTATCTTTTATTGTGGAGAGCAAGATTTCTTTTTTAAAACAGCAGTTAATTAGACAGTTCTTGTTTTTTTAAGGAAACAGCAGTTCATTTTAGAGATAAACAGTCAATTTAAGTTTCAGCCCACGCTTTTTTTTTTGTATTTTTTTGATTCTGTAACAATTCAAATTTCAAAACAGAGACAAAAACAACATAATAATTATTGAGTGAATATTTGTTGATTGGTCTGATTGCAACAGGAAAAATGTCGAACGAAATAGAAAACTTGATTCATATGCTATCCATAAGAGATGAATTTGATCAGAATTATAATATGTCAGGCGAACAAGATAGAAACCATCAGGATTCCTATCAAGATTTCCACCAACTCAGATTAGATTTACTCGATGAGGACGATGATGTTATAATGATTGAAGATGAAAATGATGAGATACGAGAGATAGATCTTAATGATCCCAATTATAAGTACAGCTCTCAATATCAGTCCAACGAAGAGGTTGAAGACATCATTGTTGGCCCAAGGAGTGAAAATCAATCTATTTTGACAATTATTAAGAATAATAGCAAACTAATTTTGAGTCCCACAAAGATAGGAGTTAAGTTGGCTCTAAATCAGAAACCAGTCAGTAGATTGATGATTGAATATCAGGTAGGGGATGATAGTGATAAACATAAGAAGGAAAATAAAATAAGAGCTATAAATGAAAACCCAAAAGATGAATCAGTAAATAACAAAATAAATAATCAAATAAATAATCAAATTGTGAAATTTAACAACCCTACTTTTAACGATTCTACTCATGATGATCCTACTCATAATAATGATGTTGATGTTGATGACAATAATGGTAGGCGGGTTGGGGTTTATAACAATTTTAGTCAATCACTCTTCTCATCTTCTGGGCAATATTTTGTAGAAGAGCCAGAAAGTGGCGATGATTTTAATTACAGCAATAATTATAGTTATAATAATGATAACAATAACAGCTATACTGGTAACTTTAATGTTAATAAAAGATTCAATTATAATAACAATTTTGTCAATAAATATAACAATGATAATGTCAATCCCACTTTTCAATCGAGTTCTAGTGATAACTCCAATTTGTTTCCTAATCAACCTGAGTTGTTTTCAAATCCCTCCTTTCAAATTCACAATCACTATTACTATGATTCTAAAGATCCAGTGAATAGAAACATCCAGAGTTTACAGAAAAACGAAATGAGTTATTCCAATGAATTAAATCATTCAAATGAAATCAGTAATATAGGTAAAAATGCCCATGATGTAATACGTTATAGACAAGAGTATGGTAGCTTGAGCAATATTGAAAATCTTCCTCAACCATGGAAATCCTCATCAACTCCCAAGTATCATTTACCTTATGTATTATCTTCGTATATGCAGTTTTTTTGCAATTTCTTGACGACAGGATTTATCCTCTTTTTAGGACTAAAACTTTACCAGAGCATCAAATCTGATATGATGGCACAACTTCAGGAAAAAAAGGAGAAATTGTTGCTTCTGAAGGAAATCTGTCTTAACAACTATATAAGAAATCACTGCGAACCCGAAAAGGTTGTGCCAGCATTGGTCAATGACTGTTTAGAGTGGAAAAGGTGTTTAAATCGAGATCCCGAGTACATAGATGGATCATCAAGCTTGGTTGCACATATTTTGGGAGATTTTGTCAACTCATTAATCGAGCCCATTGGATTGAAATCAGTTTTGTGCTTATTTCTCTGGATATTCATCTCTAATATCGTCTTTGGGTATATCAGAGGAGTGACCTATTTTGGCCGAAGCATTGCTAACAGTGTGAACATGAGTAAAAAGGATCAGTAGACTGCTATAATAGATGAGCAATAACATAGTATAGATGGTATATAAATGATATAATACATAATTGCTATCCATAAATGAAATAATCTATAAATGATATGTTAATGATACAACAATTTAATAAAACACGAAAGTGGAACAAAACGCGAAAACAAAAGAAAATTGACGCGTTTTGAAAAGTTTCGTAGTTGATTCCAAAAAGGGACACAGCTTTGCTGTTTTTGTCTTTTCTGCTGCTTCTGCTGCTTCTGCTTTTGTTGGGACATCTCCAGAGGACAACTTTACTCGCCTAAAACTCAATATGCCCAGCGATGACACTGGTGCTTTGATTCAGACCATTGCTTCTTCGGGCAAAGTGCTTCCTCTCTATTCCAGCGACCACTCGAAGATTTTGGTATTGAAGAAGACTGGTGCTCTTAGAATCTTGGACTTGCCTCAGAAAGACCACGACGACTTTGAAATCATCGACAATGCCACCAATTTTGATATCTCCAGATCCAACAACTTGCTTTCGGTGATTAACGTCACTGGCGAGTTGGAAATCTATGCCATCACAGACTCTCTCAAGAATCTCCAGTACCAAAAGAAACTTTACAGGAACTCTGAGCCCTTAAGGGACTTGAAAATTATCAAAGAAGTAGGAAACACTTACAAAATCATAGCAGCTGGTGATAACCTCGACCTAGTCTTATTGTCTTTCAATTTCAACTTTGAGTTTTTCAAAATTGAAGACTTGAATATTATCAAATTGCAATTGACTGATACAGTTCATTCCTTATCTTACAACCAATTTACAAACGTGTTCTCTGTTACCTTATCAAAGGGTGATATCCAGTTTTATGAAGTCAACGAAAACACTTCTATTGCCTTGAATAATGAAAACAAAAACGACAACGACAACGAGATTAATGCTCAAAGACCAACTTTGCTCAAAACTCTCAATGGCTACTTTTCCTCGTTAGTTTACCAAGCCGATTTGGATATTGGTGAAATTTTTCAAGAAGAACTAACCGAAGACGATATAATTCGAAATAACATTGAGTGGAATCCAATCAATGGCTCTCAATTTGCTATTCCTTGCAAAACGAGAGAAATTAGGGTTTTTGATTCGATTAATTATAATAATGTCTTCACCTTATTAAATTGTCATAATGCTGCTATAATTGAGATTAAATGGTGTCCATTTAATTCAAATTACTTAGCTTCTGTTGCTTTGGACAACTCTCTTGTCATTTGGGACCTAACTACAAGACAAAAATTAATAACTAAAAACTTATCAAATGATTATAAAATAACAAACATAACCTGGGGTCTTAATTTTAATAATCCTTCAAAAGTTAACTTGACTTTAGGCACCTTTCAAGGTGATATCCTAATACTTGAGAATATATTGTCTGCTGAAAAGATTCAGTCTAATACTAATAATACTAATAACAACAATAACAATCTTATTAATAGTAAATCTACTACTAACAAAAATGCCACTTTCAATACAAACATTTCATCATTATTTGACAATGATCTTTTCAGTGACGCCTCTTTTACCGAAACTCAAAAACCTACTGATAATCTTGCTAAGATTGTTCAAAAAGATGGTTATGATTTTATAGAGGATGATGATATTATTGATGATGATTTATTATCCAAACAAAATAACAAACGTACAAGAAAAGAATTTGAAGAAGAAAATCACACGTCTAATATTAGTAATAATAATAATAATAATACCAATAATAAGAAAAAAAGAGGCAATATAGGCAATGAAAATGATTTTGTCGATGCTGAAGCTCTTAATGATAATTTTTTAAATGATGATTATCAATTTGGTGACTCAAAGTTATCCGAAATATCAAAACTCGACCCAAACTATTACCCCAAACCCTATACTCCTGGCTTATCACCTTGGTTAAATAATAAAAGATACTTAAATATAAACTCAACTGGTTATGTTTATTGTGAAAAATCTCAAATTGAAGAGAATTCTCAAAAAATAACTGTAATTTTCTTTCAAGAATCAAATTCAAATAAGAATTATTTTTTTGTTGATGATAACGGTTATGATTTAGCTTATTTAACTAAAAATGGGTTACTATTAGCACGATCTGCTTATTATTCCAAAAATCCTAAAAATATCGATTTTATAACTGATTTCAAAAAACCAGAGGATTCAAATGATTATAAATCTGCAATGATATCCTTTAGAAGTCATGACAATGATCTAAATTCAATATGGGAATTAGAATTGGATATATTTAATGATTACAAAATCAATAACCCAAAGATTTTTAACAATCAAAAAGATAAAAAGAAAAATAATTTCCACATTATTAATAATATAAACCATAAAGAATTTTTAACCTCAATATCATTATCAAAAAACTTGATTTTTGTTTTCACAAATATGGGATATACAAGAGTTTATTCGAAATTTGGCTTGTTAGTCAAAATTGAAAAGGATTTACCGGTGATTTCATCGATCGCAAATGAAAAAATATTGTTTACAATTGAAACTAACTATAAAGGTGATGAATTTTATTATAGTATAAGGGATTTGATAACTTCAAGGAAATCGTTAAATTTTCTTCAAAAGAATAACCCATTGCCTATTGAATATTTGCCAAATTATATACTCAATGAACAGACAATTGCAGATTATGAGGAGACTTTAAATGATGGTAATAAGATAAGTGAAGAAGATGATTTTGAATTTTTAAGAATACAACGAAATCAAGAAAAAAATTTAAAACAGTATCCTGATTTTTTTTTAAAGGGATTATTTTTTAATAATTTGAATGATCCTTGTTTAATTGATAATTGCAATAATATTTATTGTTTAAGTAAATGGAGAAGATCATCACAGGGTATTTTAATACCATTATTAAATTTTAATGAAATTTTAGTTTCAAAGGATAATTTAAATTATATTGGAATATATATCAAAGATGACAATTTTCAATGCATACTATTTAAAGATTCAGTCAATAAATATTATGGAGGTGTCCCCTTACCAGTTCATACTGATATTAAATTGAAGATTCCTATTTTTAATAATATCGATGTGAAGGCGATTAAGAAAAAGGCTAAAGAAAAACAAAAAGATGAGTTTATAGTTGAGGGAGATGTTGAAGATAATGAAGATGATATTGAGTTGAATGTTAACGAAAGTGATGTTAGTGAAGATGAAGATTTAGTTGAAGATGAAGAGAGAAAAAAAGATAAAGAAATGGAGGAGGATATGATTAAGAATAAAATAATGGGGCAATTAGTGAGTGAATCAATAATGAGAGATAGACAATTTGAAATTCAAATGAAGAAAAAAATAAAGGATTTTTATATCAGGAAAAGACGAGGAGTATTGGATACAATGTTGACAGGGAATAAAGTTGATGTGAATATATCTGATGACGAGATTGATATTATTGATGAAGAAAATGGGAATATTGAATTCAATTGGAAATATTACAAGAGAAACAATAGTGATGGAAACAAAGAAAATGAGAATAAAGAGTTCTTGCAGGAATTAAATGTTGAGTTTGATCGATGTTTATTAAAGTTATTTGCTAAATATTGTGTAAATGAAGAGATTGGAAAGGCTAACGAAATGATTTATGAGATCAAAGAAGATAAGGGATTAATTGCAGCTAGTAGGATAGCAGATCGAATGGGTATTAGCAATTTAGTGATGAAAATTAACAAAGAAAGGGAAAAAAGAATGGATTTTTAGGACCAAAATAAAGGAAATTACAAAAATAATACAATTTCACAATTTCTTAATCATTTATAAAAACTGAGAAGAATTGAATTTAATTTTTGCTCTATATTGTTATTTTTTTTATCGATATTATTAATATTGTTTTTGCTGTTGTTTTTGTTGTTATTTTTTTTATCGATATTATTAATATTGTTTTTGCTGTTGTTTTTGTTGTTATTTTTTTTATCGATATTATTAATATTGTTTTTGCTGTTGTTTTTGTTGTTATTTTTTTTATCGATATTATTAATATTGTTTTTGCTGTTGTTTTTGTTGTTATTTTTATTTTTATTACTAAAAATACGATGATCTAAATCATCAGTGTCATAAAGAAATTCATTTTTAAAAAGTTGAGAAAAATCTTCATCATTTTCATTAATGAATTCTGTTTTTATTGAATAAGATTTTGAGTAGTCAAATATTAGATTTCTTGACTTTTTGCTATTGTTGTTTTTTTTATCATCATTTTGAACAAAAAAAAAGGGAGATTCTCTTGTCGCAATTGTTAAATTAACGTTTGAAGAATTATCACTTAGCCTTGGTTTTATTCCATTAATTAGGTAGTCTTGATAGTCAGTTTTTATGGGAGATTTTTTATTTTTGAAAACATTTGTATTTAAGGGATTTTGATCATCTTTATTTATATTTTGATTCTTCGGAGTTGGGATGAATAATTTTGAATATTCTATCAATTTTGGCATTCCTCGTAGATCGGATAAATTTTTCATTAGAATTAATTTATCAGCATTAACTTTATTAAAATTTCCTTCATTGATATCTACTAAATAAGGGTCAATTGAAAAAATGACAAATAATTGGGTAAAGTTTTTCTCTAAAGTGGAGTTAAAAATCGAGTTGTAAACTTTTGAAGTATTCAATACATCGTTATTGATATTTTGATCCAATTCTTTGACGTTGTAAAACTTTTGATAAGTTTTCAACCAGACTGAATTTTCATGCTGTTTCAAACCAAAAGTGGATTTTTTTATCTGATTCAGCTGAGAAGATGATATCTTTTGGATAGTTTTGTTGGAATGAAGATCATCGAGATGGATATCGTTGAATTTGACAATATGACCAAACTTGTTGAGGTTGTTGAAGACATACGAAAACTCTTCAGCTGAGTTTATGGAGTTCAAGAAGGTGAAGCGGCAGGCAAGACATGTTTGGCGGTAGTATTTTATCAAGGTTTGGTGGGCATTCATCTTTGCTGGAGAAGAAGCAGAAGCGGCAGAAACAGCAGAAACAGCAGAAACCGAATCTTTACGACCACACATGTTCCACTTCTAGAGGTGTGTATCACATGCTTTACAGCTGTGTTATTCCACTAACACATGACTTTGTTACGTAATACATCACAACTCAGTTCA
>JAKTTS010000521.1:0-11233 GCA_030560485.1 Ascoidea tarda (nom. inval.)
CTTCTTCTTTCTTTCTTTTTTGTTGATTTTTTTGTTCTAGCTTTTGTCACTTTCTTGAATATTTTTTCTAAAATTATATCTAAACTAATATTTTTAACTAAATAACTATAATAAATAACAAAAATAACAATAACAAAAAAAAACAACAAAAATAATAATAATAATAACAATAATAATAATAACAATAACAATAACAATAACAACTAATAATATTCGTACAATATCGATATTCATAAATATTATAGATATTCAAATAAACAAATAAATTAGATACACTAACAATACAATTAGTAATAACGATGAGGTTATTTAGTCTAAAAATATTCATATTTTTTCTTCTTTTAAATGAATCTGAAAGCATAAACAGCGAAGATTCTCATATAATAACAGCAAATAGCTCTTTTAATGATATTAGTAATATAAACATAATAGGCTTTTCCAACAATTTTGGCAAAAATAGCAACATACTAAATTTTCATGAGGTTGCAATTCGCTTTAATGCTTTTCACACTAGAAAACAGTCAAAAAATGGATGCAAATTCACTTGCACCCATGAAGATTGCTATGTGATGCTAAAGGCCTGTGATAGGCGTTGTGAATATCCAATATATCATCCAGGAGTTCCAAAATTTTGTATAAAATCCAATTCATGCACTTGCTATCAAATATAAGGTTGGCTTCAGTGTTTATGTACAAAGATATATATATATCTTCAATAATAGTGTGTGAAGGTATTCATATCATATTTTTTGTCTAATTTTTCATATCATAGTTTTTCATCTTTATTTTTTATTTTTTATTTTTTATTTTTTATTTTTTATTTTTTTTATTTTTTGTTTTTTGTTTTTTGTTTTTCTTTGCCCTGTTAACTAACTCATTTTATATTATTTATAATATTTTTTATTCTTAAATAATTTAACAACTTTCTATGGTTTTTGGTTTTTTCGTGCTAATTTCAACATCATATTTCTTTCCTAATAATTTTTGTTTTTTAAAATTAAACTTAAATACTTGGTTTTTGGTATTCATTAAAAGCATAATTGAGATTTGACAGCACAGAAATAAAAATAATCATATTGCTATTAAACATTTCTTTTGCCAATCGATTGCTTGCTTTAGTTGTTTTTATTAACAGTTTTTGTAAATTTCTTTGAACGATTTCTGTATTTAAGCAAAAGCTGAAAAAAAATTTTAACCGTATATATCCAAAATGTAATGCAGATATAATTTCAATATCAGAGCTCTGTTAAAAAATATTTGAAGATGTAAATTTCAAGAAAATAAACAAAATCACTTAGTGGAGTACAAAATAAAAATATTGTTTTTTTTGTTGCTGTTATTTTCCTACCATGATACATCCATGTATACCCTTTTCTTTTCTTTCTCTGTGGCAAAAAAAATAGAACATTTCCTCATTTTTCTCCATTTTTATTTGCTTAGTAAAATTTTCTTCATTTGAGGATTCCAATGATACAACATATAGATGTTATAGAAAACAATGTCCTGTTGATTTATGAGTACTGAATAACTGGAAGAAAACCTGTTTTTTTACACTCTAAGAGCTGGGTTATATTAAACAATAAGGTTATGCTGCAAATGATAATTTCAGAACAAAAATCAAAATTCAAGTTGTCTCAATTAGTCTAAAGAACGTTTTATGATGACAAACAGCAGTGAGAATAAGAGGGAAACCTCTGATTAGTTAATTTTGCTAAAAAAATCCCTTCTTAACTGGTTAGCCTGCTCCAGAAAACCAACATTTCCATTCTTTTTTTTTCTCTTCCTTCTCTTCCTCTTTGTTTTTTCTTTAGGTTTAAATAATTTATAAAAATCTATACTAAAATTAGATAAAGAATGTTTGGTACAAGAAAATAGAAAATTGAAAAAAATTCTAAAAAAATACTACCTGTTGCATCGGCCAATGAAATGTTGGGTCTTTTCTTTTTTTACACACTAAAAAACTCCAGTGTATTTGCAAAAGAAAATTTTACAAAAAATTTTATCTGAATTTTAGGCTTCAATTGAAATTCTTTGGTTATTGATCAATGAATTTGTCTACTTGGGAAAGTGAATAATAAACCAGAAAATGGAGTAATTCCTAAAGCAGCAACTCAGCTATGAGGTATATGACCGGTGGAGATGGCGGTCGGTGGTTACCCTACGTGGTAGTGCTGGCTGACTCCCGGAGGTGTTTTCTGGACAGATTGGCACCGGCCCTCGCTCGGTTTGTGAAGTGCGAGGATGCCTCTCGGAAGTGGAGCCCTCGAACCTGCCACGCTCCACCGGTCTTCGCTTAAATTCACAGCGCTTTGGGTGTTTTTCCACTTAAGGAGGATTTAGCTCGCACTCTAATTCAGCCGGATCAGCAAAACTGCCTCCAGTGGACTGCTGGAAAATTATATTACAGCTCCCTTTGTTGACTCTAATACCACTGTGGGTTTGGAATAAATAGTGGCATTTGTGTCTTTTATTGCTTTAGCTGACGCAGTTACTGGGAAATCAGAAAGCAAAACTCAACGTTTCTCAGGAGAAACAAACAATAAGGAGGTGAAGTCTTCTGGTGAGGAAAACAAGCTTTTGGTTTACCAACAGATTTTTTAGCATATTCAAAAAATGACCAACTTTGCTTATTTTGTTCCTTGAAAAAATACTTTTCAAATGACAGTACCACAAATAATTGTGTCTCTTTCTTTTTATCTTGGTTTTCAGAGTTTTCTGGGTTTTCTGGGTTTTCAGAGTTTCTGGTTTCTACAAATAAAACCCTCAAATTGTGGATATTGCCATTTTTATAATTTATTTGTTGCATAATTTATACAAAAATTTCTCCATGAAATGGCTCCAGATGATCTAAATTGAAATCAAAAAAGTAAAACAAAAAAAAAGAAAAATAAGGAAAAAAATATAAAAAGCAAATATGTCAAAGTCATTTCCATACAGAAAAAGAGTTACAATATTTTACAACTGATTAATTTTTCACCCTTTTATTATTTAAGAAAAAAGAATTTCGTAATGAACTTTAAAAAAATTTGAATTTATATAAAAAATAATCATTTTTACCAAATTTCAATCACTTTTCTTTTTACTACTTTTTTTAAAAACAAATCAATACAAAGATAAGAAAAAGAAAAAAAACAAATAAAACAAATAAAATAAAAAATAAATAAAAAAAACTCAAATACTTGATTACTGAAACAGTGATTTAAATATTATTGATAATGAACAAAACTAATTTTGTTAGAAAAATTTCATTTGATACTTCAACTTCAATAGGACCAAAGACAAATTCATATTATGAGACCAATGTTGCAATACATAATTGTATAAAAAACAATTTGTTACCAGGGAATTTTGCGGATTTTGTTGCTAAAAACCCCCAATTTTTAATTCCTCCCTCATATAATAAACCTTTGTTCAATACGAAATTTAATCATAATTTGTATTGCAAAAATGTCGAAAATTCTAAAAACATACTAATTGGGTTTGATTTAATCAAATTACAAAACTATGAAATATCCTTGAAATGTTTAAATATGATCTTCAACAACTTTGTTGATGACTATGATAACGTTTTCATTACAATTATTATAAACAAATTCACTTTAGATAAATATGGTTTAATCAATTTCAATGAAATAAACTACTGGAAGGAAAAATTAAATAAAGCGTTTATAAATGAATTATTGATCAATAACATCTTCAAAAACCAACCAACAAAAGACAAAAAAATATCTGTGTCTATTGATTTAATATTTGACAAAAATGTTAAAAGGGCTTTAGAAAACAATTTGATGGATTACAGCCCCGATATATTAGTTTTAGGAATAAATGACAAAAACTTTTCAAGTTTGAATTCAATTACATCAAAGCTTTTCATGAAAGTGTCAAAACACTCAGCATCTACATCAACATATTTCTTGAGATCATCTAAGATTCCGGTAATTGTGATCAATTCCAATTTCAATTTGAAGAATTCTATAATACCAAATAAAAAGGTGAAATTTATTAATAACGGACAAAAATTAGATCTTGAGTTTAATGGAAAAATGGTTTCAATCCCATCCAATTGCACATTCGGTCCTAGCAACATTAGACCCAGTTGCAAACAACAAAATTTCACTAAGCACCCAATAATATCGCCCTTGGGAACGTTTGTCTCATACTAATTTTCCTGGCTTTTTTTTCTTCCCACTTTTGCATCTTCCTATAATATATTTTTGTTTCTTTAGTATTAATGTCTTTTTGTCTAATGAATGTCTCCTACAAGTGACAAAAAAGTTTCCCCCAAACCCATGAATGCATTTATCTGTCTAACCGCATAATTATGCGCTGCATAATCTGGCAGCACTTTGGACTTTTCTTGTTTTTTCTTATTTTTTTCGATATTATCTCCGCCTCTGTCAAAAGTTACCAAATCAGCGAAAATGACCATGGCCCGCGAAAATTGCACATGGCTGCGAAAATCGTGAAACTCACAAAGCTCCGAAATGACGAAATCTTCCCGTGTTTTGCGAAAATTGTGACATTTATTGTTCTATTGTGTGAAGCACCGTACAGCTGCTGGAATATAAAGGATAATTCATAACTGTTCGTTAGCACTTGTGAGTCAATAGAGTAATATAAGACGATATAACTGGAAGAGAAAAGCACCTGAATTGCTGAAACCTGTTCTGTCCAACTATAATTTATCAAAGAAACAACATCAATCAAGAGTCAATATCAAGACATGTGTCGTTTTTTAATTTTCAAAGGAACTGAGCCTATTAAGCTTTCCCATCTTTTGACAAGACCTGCTCATTCTATTATTAACCAATCCTTTGATTCTAGATTAAGACTAGACAGAAGAAGACCAATTAATGGTGATGGATTTGGAGTTGGTTACTACTCTCTTGATCCTGATTTATATGACCAACCTTGTTTATTTCGTGCGATTACTCCTGCCTGGAACAATCAAAACTTAGAGACCTTGGCTGAAAGAACTAAATCGAACTTGATTTTTGCTCATGTTAGGGCTTCTACTTATGGGGTCTTGAGTGAAACCAATTGTCATCCATTTGTTTTGAATTCCTTGATGTTTATGCACAATGGTGGTATTTCGAATTTTAATAAAATCAAAAGAAGAATTTTGGCACATTTGAAAGACGAGTATTTTCTCTTTATCCAAGGTTCAACTGATTCGGAAGTTTGTTTTGCTTTATTTTTAGACACTTTAGATAAAATGGGATATGATCCTCATAAAATATTTGGAAATTTTGGTCATGATGTTCTAAGAACTTGTTTATTGAAAACAATTGAATATATTAATAAATGGTTAAAGGAGATTTCAGAAGATATAGATTTCAATCCCGAGCCTTCTTTATTAAATTTTGCTGTAACTGATTCATCTTCAGTGGTTATATCCAGATATATAACTTCAAAGACTCAAGAAGCTGCTTCATTACATTTTTCTTGCGGTTCAGCATTTGTCGAATATGAACCAGGTCAATATAAGATGGAAAGATTGGATAGAAGACAAGATATTATCATGGTTGCTTCAGAACCCTTAACATTTGAGAGAGGTGATTGGATTACTGTTCCAACTAATACGACCTTAACAATCAAGGGTCAAACAGTTCTTTTACATCCAATTGTCGATGAATATTATCAAAGAGATCCATTATTTGAAAGAAGCAGCGACTTTGCCGAAAGTAAGGGTTTAATGGGCAGTGTCCCATTAAGTGATAACACAAACTCTGAGGTTCCTCCACTAGAAAGAGAAGGCAGATCAAGAAATATTCAAACCCCAGTTTTTACTTGTGGTTGAATATTTTAGGTTTATTATCATCAATCTTTTTTATTATTACTGTTATTGCGTTTTCTTTTCTAAACAAGGCAGATTTTTTTTTTAGATTTGACACCTCCACCCCTGTTTTTATCATAATTATATTTTTACATTATTTTGGGCAAATAATTGTTATTTAGCATTTTACTTCATTTGAATTATTATTCATTTCTTTATTATTATTCATTTCTTCATTATCATTTTTACAGTCGTTTTTTTATTTTATATTATTTTATTATATATTCTATTTTATATTATATGATTTATTTCTAAATATGTACAAACTTATATTATGTTTTTATGTGGCAACTCTTCAAGCTGATAAATCTTATCATAATTATAAGTGAAGAGACCAGCATCTTGTAATTCCTTTACAGTAGTTGCACTTATTCCAGTGTCCTTTTTATAAGCAATAAATGCTTCTTTCAATTCATTTATGTGAGATCTTAGTTTAATTTGATCATAATCCCATATTACAGGGAACAAACCATAATCCATACCAAGTTGGACGATTTCTTTATTCAATAGATGGTAATATTTAACATCTTCAGGATATCTTAAATCATGAAAACCAGTTCCATTTCCTCTTTGTTTAATTGTTTCGTTTTCCTCATTTTCCATTGTTTGAACGTCAGGCAATTTAATTCTGCCAGACCAGATTCTTGCTAACCAAGTTCCTTGGGTCTCTGATAGTCTTGTTGGCAAAACGTTTCTCGGTACACCAATAATTGCTAAAGCAGGAAACCTATAAGATAGTAATTGCCTATATAGACCATGAATCTTTAAACCGTCAGTTATTAAAGGGTGTTTATAAGTTTTGGTTTCAGATAGACTGTTAAGGTAAGGAATTGACCTTAAATAGCCAGTACAAAAAATGACTTTATCAATGTTATCTAGAGAGGAACCATCAACAAGGAAAATTTTTTTATTTTCATAGTCGAATTTTTCAACATCAGGAACATCTACAATTCTGTCATCTTTCCCGGCAGGTAATGCTGTTTCACTTCTTTTACTTTTCCAGACAGTGCAGTTATTGATTGTGGCAATTTGAAAGGCTAAATCAGCACCTGAAGCAGAGTTTCCAATAATTAGAATGTTTTCACTTTTATAATCTTGAGGCTTTTTATAGGACTTTGCGTGTATAATTGAGCCAGGAAATTTTTCGTTCCACTCTTTCAAACCAGGTCTGTTAGGAACATAGGGAATATCGTAGTTTCCACTTGCCACTACCACAGCGTCAAACAACTCAATGGTATCAGAAGCAGCACTTTCAATCAAACCCCCATTTGTTTTTTTGGAAACAGGTCTAGAGGTGACTCTCCATTTGTAAGTAGATGTGCCATTATTCTCATTGATAACTAGTCGAATATCAACAACTTTAGTTTTGAAAAAAACATATCCATTTATTTCCTTTGAGTAATTGACCAAGTAGTCCAACACGTCCTTTCTCAAGGGAAAAATGGGCAAGTCCTTCGCAAAAGGATAGCCATTATAGGCCATGATAGAAGATGGAACATTAGTGTCCAAGTAATAATAGGCAGGAGTTGGGTAGATGTAATCATCACCAGAATAGTGTGCCTTGTCATAAGGTGTTTTTGGTTCAGCAGGCAATGGATCATACGAAAGTGGGTCTTCGCATGGAATAGGATGAAAATTATCAAAGGATTCAGTGTAGTTCCATAAACCCCCAAATTTCGACCTCTTTTCAAACACCTTGATTTTGTTGAAATGGTTTTCGGCCAAAAGTGCCTTGGTAACAGCAGCACCACCAGGACCTGCCCCAATAACAGCAACGTCCTTTATATCCTGATCAAAGTGTATTCCAAAATCCATCTTGCAGCAACCGAGAGTGAAGCAGAGAAGAGAAGCAAGAAGAAAAATAACTCAACGTGGAGTCATTTATAGTTCGAGAGAGCCAACCTGGAGCAACAGGGCTCGTCGACTTTGGCTGAATTGAACCAACAGCTGTTTGCGTAGAGCAGTTATCTCGTTAACAATGCCATCTCTTCAAAACAGTTATCTTTTTAAAACAGTTATCTGCTTAAAATTCTTCACGAAAAGCTCCCAGTGATTTGAGACAAAAAGACTTTGATCTCCGAAAAAGATTTAAGCACATCCCTTTGAAATCAGGATGTTTTTGTAGAGAAGATCTGGAGACTTTGGGTTTGTGTGTCGATCCCCTGCGTAAACGGGCTCTTTTGGCGAGCTGCTCTGTTTGGGAAATATCCGAGATGGAAATAGGTGCTTGATCCAGAAGAGGATGTAATTTACTAGAGAAAGACATTTTCAACAGTTTATGATATTCAATTTGATTCAATTAAAGTAGCGACTGGAAACTAAATAAACTAAATACAATAAAGGACAAAAAAGAAAAAAGAAAAAAATACAAATACGGGACAGGTAAGGATATAGTTCAGTGACAAAAAAGCAAATAAAAGTAGGATATTTAATGCAGTATTGTTGATTGATAAAGGATATAAATCAAATGATTAAATAAAATAGCAAACAGTTAATAAAAAAATTACTGGTTCCATAAAATATAGTATAATTCAAAAGCATGAAATGAAATAAAGGCATAAACATCTTCAAGATAAGTATAGTTAAGTTTTTTTTAAGTAGGTAGTAAAGTAATAGTAAAATAATAGTAATAAAAAGAAAAATAAAGGTAAAGATAAAGATAAAAATAAAGTAAAGGTACAAATAAAGAAAATGAGAAGTTGATGAGAATACACATTTAAGTTATATATCTGATTTCTATCATTGTTTTATTTTGTTGTTGTTTTTCTGAAAATTATATAATTATTTTTCGTTACTTTTAGCTTTTCTTTTGGCTAATTTTTAATTTAGTTAATTTTTATTATTTTTATTATTTTTATTTTGCGTCATTAAAACCACCTGAACGAGGAATATTCATTACGAACTGGCTGCTTTCTGTAGTGTGTTGAGTGGAAGTATCGTTGTTTGGATTAGAAGGATCAGTAGATGGAATATCGGAACTTTCAAACGCTGAAGCTCTAGGATATGCAAAAGAAAAATTTGATTGAAAGAGTGTTGAAGAATTGGGATTGTTAATATTACCATGGGTTGTTGGAGCAGGTAAGGTGATCAATTCATCGTTGTGAAAATTACCACGTTGTTCTTGATTATTCAAACTTATTAAAGAATTAAAGTTAGGAAGAGTTGAGGATATCAATTCTTTGAATGGGGGTAATTTAATAGATGAAGCTGGTAATGGAAGAGGAGCATGAGCAGGAGGAGGAACACCGGTTGAGGTATTTGAGGACAGTGAGGCAGTGCTAGGAGATTCTAAATGAGATGAAAGATGAGAAGAAGCAGAAGAAGAAGGGGGGAGAGGCAAAATTGAGCCTAGAGAAGCACGAGAAGTACCAGCAACGGTTCTATAGTTTTGATGATGTAGCAAGTGTTGGTTAGTATTACTGTGAGAATGGTTATAAGTGTGCGAGGGTAGTAGTACTTGGTTGCCGATATTTATTGGATAATGGTTCCTTCTTGTTGGAATTTCATTAAAATCATCCTCTTTATGAAATAGATTGGAAATATCGCGATTTCCATAAGTTAGTGGGATTCCTCTTAATGGGGGCAAGCTTCGTTTATAGGAACCCAATTTAGGGAAATTTAAAGGATTTGGGGTGTTTTGGTCATTTTGATTAGAGATGAACGATTTATTTGGAATTGTATCCACATCCATATCTGAAGTTATATTTTGGTTAAAGTACTGATTTGGATTTGGATTTGGATTTGGATTTGCTGGTGTATTTGTTGAGGTGATGGATGTTGTTTGATAAAAGTTTGTGGATGGATTTGGGAATTGACTTGTATTTTGGAAACCAGAGGAGGTGGTGGTAGTTATGTTTGCTAAGCTGTAAGTTGCAGAGAAGAGTTGATTTGAAGTTGAGGAAGGGCTAACGCTTTTAGTTTGGTATATTGGAGGGTTTGATAAGGATATTGTGGAGGAGACTGGAGAATTTGTTAGGGAACCTGGGGTTGAGATGCAGGGTCTTGATTTTTCATTTAAGCAGTTTTCAACCGCTTTTGCTAGAGCTCTCTTTTTTGAGATTTTGTCTTTTGTTAGATTTTGATTTTTGGAAAGAGAGGAAACAGGTCTTTTGAATACTGATTTGGGAGTCGTAATGTCTTCTAGTCTTGAAGGATCGGAATCTTTTAGTTTATCGCTCGATTTTTCAGAGAGGCCGATATTTCTTCTTCTTCTCTTGATGATTTCCTTCTTCATTTTGATGGGTCTGTGGTAGCCATGTAGTTTGTAGTAGAGACCACAAGCGTTGCAGATGACGTTGCCTGAGTCGTCTCTTCTCCATAGGGGGGTTACAGTAGTTTGGCAGTTTGTGCAGGCGATGGCAACAGTTTCTTCTTCTTTTTCGTCGTCAATGTCTATGGATTGGTGGTGGGATGTGGGTGAGAGTTTTGTGTCAGAGATATGGGGAGAGAGAGGGTTTATGTGTATGTTTGTAGAAGTGATTTGGGATTGATGGGACAGCTGGTAGGAGGAGTTGTAGTCAATTTTTTGTTTTTGTATTGTGTTGGGGTCGTTTGAAGAGAGAGAGAGATCATTTGAGAGAGGAGATTGAGCAGTGTTAAAGTCTATTTCGTAGTTTTGATTTTGATTTTGATTTTGGTTAGGATTAGGATTAGGATTAGGAAAATCGTTTTTGGAAGAGAGAAGGGAATCGTTGTCGATAGGATTGTTTAGAATAAGCCTGTTGTTGTAGGAAGGACATGTTGAACAAGAAGCAGCACCCCCAGTGCCAGTGCATTTGCCATCGCCTTTGCAAGAGGGCAGTTTTTTTTTGTCCTTGATGACAACAAAATGGGGAGGTCTTTTGAGGTTGACAGGTCTGTCGCAGTTGTTAGCTTTGTAGTAGAGGCCACAGGCGTTGCAGATCAAGGTGCCATTGGGGGCTCTTCGCCATAGGGGAGTCTTTGTGGTGCCACAGTTGGAACAGATTTGTTGTTGGGAGGGAGTGGAAGAGGAGGATGGGGCCTGGGTGGAAGAGGAAGCACCAGAGAAGAACTGGGGGTGGGATAAGTTTGGCGTTGAGGAAGGAATGTTTGAGGCAGTTGTGGAAGTGGGATTGAAGGAGGCAAACGGGAGGTTTTTCAGAGAGTTGGAGGTAGAGTTATAGAAGAGTTGAGGTGGTTGATTTGGATGTGTTGTTTGTGTGGGTTGAGTATTTTGAGTATTTTGAGTATTTTGAGTATTTTGAGTATTTTGAAGGTTGAAAATGTAGTTTTGAGATTGTTGTTGGATTTGGATGTTTTTTTTTGGGGAGATGGTGTAGTGGCTAACTATTATTTTTTCGTTATTTTTGGTATTATTATTATTGTTGTTGTTGTTGTTGTTGTTGTTGTTGTTGTTGTTGTTGTTGTTGTTGTTGT
>JAKTTS010000522.1:0-11233 GCA_030560485.1 Ascoidea tarda (nom. inval.)
TTATTATTATTATTATTATTATTATTATTATTATTATTATTATTATTATTATCATTATCAGTACTTTTTTTATTTTTTTCATTTTTATCATTAAAACCTGGAGTTGGATAGGGTATTTCTAAATTTATATCATATTTTAAATAGTCAATATTATTATTTTTTAAAAAAATTGAATCAAAAGGGTCATTGATTGTTTCATTTAAAGCATTTAATGTTAAAATAGCTTCATGTCTTAATAAGTTATAAGAATAATTTGACATTTTCCATAGAATGTTTAATTTTGTGTATTTATCAAAAATAGTAGGAACATTAAAACCTTCATTATTATTATATTTACAGTAAACTTTATCATTGGTAGTGCTTGAAAATATCAAATGGCCATTAGTTAATAAATCTTGAGTGGCTAAATATTTGATAATACCTTTAAATAATTGATAAGATGAAAAGCCAAATAATAAAATTTTATTATTTTCTTGACCACCACCGTTTAATAATAAAGCCATTAGCATTGTGAATTCAAAATTACCAAAACCACCATTTGAAATAGAGCCAGATAAAAACCCCTTTTTAGTTAGCCAAATTCTCCCTAAATTAGCGGCTTCTTTGAAGGAATCAGTTAGTTTTTGAGTTTTATAGATAAATTTTAAATAGTGGTTATAAGTTGTGTTTGATATTAGAGAGGAGTTGTAAATGGGTGTTGGTATTGTATTTGTTGGAGATGGTGTTTGTAGAGTATTTGAAGATGAGGTTGAAGATGATTGTGGTGGTGTTTGTAATTGATGTTTTTTTTGGTTTGGATTAACGTTTTGTTGAATTCTTATTGAATTCTTAAAGGGTAATAATTTTTTGTGATCAAAGATATTAAAAGGAAAACAAACAATTAATCTTATAGAAAAATTTGTGTGATAACAATTGCAATCAATGGAAGAGTCTATATTTGTATTTCCATTCGATTTTTGTTTTGAATGAGATTTTGATTTTGAAGAATTTTTAGGATTAATAAAATCAATTTTAAGAGTTGGAGTTAGAATGTCATCGTTGAGATATTCGTAATTGAAATCTAAGAAGTTGAGTTGATCATTTGAGAAATTTGATATTAAATTTGAGGCCAAGTATGCTAAATAAAAGGATCTTTTATAGAACGCTCTATAATTTAGATAATCCTTTTTTTCAAACAAGGATGAGGGCATTGTTATAGCCAAATCGATTATATTATTGTAAGGTAATCTGATTGAATTTTTCAAAGCATAAGAACCAACGACAGATATATTGGAAGGTTTTAAATACTGGAATTTGAAATCTTTATTTGTTGGTTTTGGATCACAAAATGGGATATTTAAATTCAAGTTTAAATTCAAATTTGATTTTTGTTTTGGTTTCGATTTTGATTTTGATTTTGATTTTGATTTTGATTTTTTAGGTTCATTTAAGTCAGATATGGAAAATATTTGAGAATCATTAATGTTATTATTAATTAAGTTATATAAAGAATAAAGAAATTTTTCAATTTTAGTTAAATGAGATTGATTTAATTTGATTTCTTTAATAACTTCATCTATTTTTAATTTGAAGATGTTTGATTTAAAGACTTCAGCGGTTTCTCTTGCGATTTGAACATCCTGAGCTGACAATTGTTGATGATTTAAAGATTTTTGTTTTTTCAATTTGGGCTGAATTTTATCGTTGTCCTCATCTTCATCTTCTTCATCAAAACTATTATCAGAGTTATTATCGGAAATGTCCTCAGAGATATTGTCTGAATTATCTTTGGAGGCAATTTGAACTTTGCTGTTGTTATGGACATCAGAATCATTCTCTTCAGAGAGGAATTCATCATTTTCTGAAAGGTCTAAATCTTTCTTGGAAATTTTCTCAGAATGATTGGTATCATTTTTAATTACGCTTTGAGTATCGTTTTTGATAACGTTAGAGCTGCCATTGGATTTTATATTGTGATTATTTTGGGAGCTGGTTTGAATGGATGAGTCACCAGAGGTGGATTTGCTAGTAAATTTTGCTGAATTGGATTTAATTTTTATGGATGTATCATTTCTCTTTCTCTTAGAACCCATTCTTTTATTCTGTAGCAGAAAAACAAGGAAAATAAAGAATATACAAAAAGCAATTCAAATAAAATTAAATGGATAATTCCAGATTAATTAAAAGAGAAATCAAACCTATAATTTGTGGAAATTATAAATTAGACTGATATTAATCAAACAAACAAAGAACCGCCGGGTGTTCTAAGAAGTAGAAGATGATTAACACTTGGTGGAGAAGGGAGGATTACTATTATATGATATATTAAAAGGATAATATATATATAATAATAATGGGCAGAGGATTAGTTAGTTATAACCTGTGTGGTTAGTCAACGACTGTTGGGCCAATTTAACTCCACTTCAGCCAGTAAATTTTTTTTGTTATCTTCCGCCATCCCAATTAGGGCTTTGGGGCGTGTAATACTCAGCATGGTTGACCCGCGAAGAAAAACAAACAAGCGTATATATAGGTCTTAACTACCAACCGTCTGGTGACCGGGTTTTCTGTTTTGCGGTGCATCTGGGACCGTGCGTATACCAAGGCATGGCGATTGCGAGCGCTGTACACAGCAAAGCGTGACTATCACGGGATGTGCAAGACATTGGTGCATATCTGTGTGTCATTGTGCAGCAGCGCATGTCTTCCGTGGTGGTGGACCCAGAGGACGAAATGTGGGGCTAATCATTGGTCCGAGCAGTGCCGTTTAGCCGGCGCCACGCAGGTTTTGATGGACGCGTTCCATTTTGTGCAGGGAAGCCTGTTCTGGCCCGACGGTCGGGTTTCGTCGCCGCTTGTGGAGCGTGGCGGCGGGGGCCAATGAGAGCAAGCAACAAGTGCTTAGCAAGCACTTGCTGAAGTGTGGCCTAAGCGCTTACGTAACACACATGCTTTTTGCGGGATGTGTGTGCTGGTGGACGAAAGGAGATCTGATCCCAGTATGAACCAAGTTTTCAGAAATGGGTCACTTGATCTGCAGCAAAGTCGATGGCAAAACTGGAGGAAAAGTCTTCTCAGTATTCAAAAGCAGAAAAAAACACAAATTCCACAGAATCAGCGATTTTGGGAAATCTTTTTGGGCTTCGAATTCTTTTCTACCTTTTCAATCAAAATTCTGCAATTATTTCCAATTAACTTAGAATTAATTTACAATTTACTTGCAATCACTGAAAAACGAATTCAACAAAAAATCATTTCAGTCATTTCTCGATCCATTATAAGAACTTTGCCAATTCCTTCTTATTTATCCATTTCCAGATTTCATCATCTTATTCAATTTTGCTCAATTTCATCCAATTCTATTCAATTACTACATAAGCCTTTCAAGATCATAAATTAGAAAATACAATACATACCAACAAGCCAAATCCAGAAACCAAAAAAGTCAATTTACCTTCAACTTATATTAATCCTTATTAATCTTGATCTATTTGAAACACTCAACCTCAAAATGTACTCCTCTAAATTCAATAGCTCCACTTTGTCAGTTATAAAAAGATCTTCAAACTTGAAAGCTATCAGCCATCTCAATCGAACTTACAGAAATATTTCAATCTACAACAACTTACTTAAAACTCTAACAAAAAACCCTACCCCAGTTTCACTTTATAATAATCTTAATAATCTTAACTATAAAAACCAATTTATTCGTTTTAATTCAACAGCTAATGATCCAAATCAAAAATCCTCTTCTTCCTCCGTACCTACTAAAACTGCCACTAAACCTAGTGAAAAATCAATTGAAAAAATAGACCCAGAAAAGAAAAAAACAACAATTTGGCAAAAGATTAAACATGAAGCTAACCATTATTGGGATGGTACCAAATTGCTAGGTTTAGAAATCAAAATCTCTTCAAAATTATTAATCAAGTCCTTGGCCGGTTATGAATTAAATAGAAGAGAAATGAAACAACTATCAAGAACAACTAATGATCTCATTAGAGTAGTTCCCTTTATGATGTTCATCATAATACCCTTTGCTGAATTACTATTGCCTGTTGCTTTGAAACTATTCCCAAATATGCTACCTTCAACCTACGAAAGCAAAAATGATAAAGAGAAAAAAGTTAAAAACTTGAGAAAAACTAGAACTATAGTAGCTGATTTAATCAAAACTTCAGTAACTGAAAAGGGTTTGAAAACTCTACCTAACTTATCTAACACTGAAACAAGAAAAAATTTCATTGATTTCTTCAATAATTTAAAATCAACCTCTGTTCAACCAACAAGAGAACAATTAGTCTTGGTTGCTAAATCCTTCAAAGATGATATCGTCTTGGATAATTTGTCAAGATCTCAATTAGTAGCAATGTCAAAATATATCAACTTACAGCCTTATGGTCCCGATCAAATGTTAAGATACAGAATTAGATATAAAATGTTACAAATCAAAAAAGATGATAGATCTATCGATTACGAAGGTATTGACTCTTTATCTGTGCCCGAATTGCAATCTGCTTGTTCTTCAAGAGGTATAAAAATCTATGGTGTCTCTCCCGGTAAATTAAAAGATGACTTGCAAATCTGGTTGACCATGAGATTAAGAGAAAAGATCCCTTCAACTCTATTGTTATTGGCCTCTGCTTACACCTATGGCGATATCAACTCAACAGAAACTCTTTATGATGCTCTTAAAGCTGTCCTAAGCTCAATTCCAGATGAATTAATCAATGAAGCCGCCTTGAGTATCGAACCTCAAAATGTTCCAAGTAAAGACAAGATAAAGGTCATCAAAGAACAAGAAGACTTGATTAAAACCGAAATACAACAAGAAAAAGATAGTGGTTTAATCATCCCAGTTAAGGATGACTTGAATTTAGATGATATCGATCCAAAAGTTAAATCTCATTCAGCCCAAAATCAAGAAACTGACAATGTCCATCATGTTTCAAATTCCTCCGACTCAAAAGCAAATGATTCCTCTTCAACAGATTTCAATTTAAAAATTAACGAATCCAAAAAAATTGACGAAACTAATCAAACAAAAATTAATGAAAAAAAATAATCCTATACATAAATTATATTTCATTTGTTATCTCATTATATTATTATTATACTATTAATATATCTCACTATTAATATATAATATAAAATCAATTTATTTGCATTAAATTAATTGTCACTGGTTATCATTTTTTTTTTTCCTTATTTTTTTTTCTTCCCTTCTTTTTTTTTTTCTCTTATTTTATTATTATTATTTTCTGTTATTCTATCGTTTTTCTGTTCTTATTTTATCATTTTTCAAATCAATGCACAATTTAGAAACCTTTTTTTAAGAAAATAAAAAAACTAAATATACAAAATAATCATAGAAAATGGGGAAAAAAAAATTAAAGACAATTTGAAAATTACATGTAAATACTTTTATACTTTATATTTTAATCTCTCTTTTTGTTATCTATAATTTAAAATTTTACTTATAATCTATTATCTTTTTTCAGTATTTGAAAGAAATCAAAATTTTACATAATCTGTAATTTTTATCTATTGATAAGTATAAAATCTCTCTGTAACTACAGGTTTCGATTTTCAAAATAATTTATAGTAAAATTTTATAATAAATTTATTATCTAGTCTATATATAAAGTATATCTAATATCTAATACTAATTACAAATGTTAGTTAATTTTCCTTTTAATAACTGTATTAAGAAAAAATCAGTAATCAACTGGATCTACACTGTTTATCAGAAATATTGATGATTGTTATAGGAATGTTATCACCATAGCATAATGCTCAGAGTGAGCTGAGTAAATTTTTCATCAGCAACAGTAAAAATCCACAATTAAAAAAGAATCAATTAAATACAATTAAATATTATTATACGTATATCTTCTTTAGGATGAAGAAGAGAGACAGAGAAGCGAAAGAGGTGGGTTTTTTTCTCATTTTGCGCTTTTTCAACAAAAATGGTTCCGGGTAACGAAAGCCGAGGTGGAAAACTTTTGTAGGTTTTTTATCCGAAGAGAGATTGAAATATTTTATTCGTGATTTTTGGAAATCTTCATTTGATATGTACAAATTTATAACATATATTTATATGAAAAAGCAGTGTTATGACAGAGAAAAAGATTAAGAGAGAAGAGAGAGAAAAAGATTAAGAGAGAAGAGAAAGAAAAGAGAAAAAAAAAATGTAATAGTAGAATAAAATTGAAGTAGAAAAAAAAAGCTGATAATTTTGAAAGAAAAAAGAAAAAAAGAAATGAGTGTAAAATAAACCATTAAATTAAAATTTTATCATCAATTGGAAATTTAAAATATTTTCATTTGTTATTTTGTTTTTGAATTGTCTTATCTAAGTAAATGAACGAGAACCTGCACGAACAAATTCCAATACTTTCCAACCTTCGGTTTCTTTATCGTCCATATTTTCAGGTAATCTTGTAAATACGATAGCATAAGTTGACAATTGAATATTTGATTCAGTTCCTGCAGTGACTTCGTTGGTTTTAATGTCTTTAAATAAATGAATTTCTTGGGCTCGGCAACCAACAACAAAACATGGGACATTTGCAGGAGGCAATAATTTTGCACTAACAATATCAACACCTCTAATATCCAACACTCTACCATCAGAGTATGAACCTTTTTCTTTATATTGTTTGGTTGATGCATTCCAAACGTTAAAGGGAGCTTCACTTAACCAAGTCTTTAAGACTTTTTCATCACCTTTGACATAGGCGTCCAAAATTTCTGGTAAAACATATTCTCTAAGATTTTTTTGAAATTCTTCAATTTTAAACGTTGGATCCATTAGTCTAAAGCTTTTAATCACCCTTGCATTTTCATTTTCAGTGAAAAATCCACCAATTTTTTCAAATATAGTTCTTACAATTGAGACCAAACCATTATCACTTTCATCCCATCTTAATCTTAAATCTGCTATAACTTTGCCGACTGGAGAAGTGATTTTAAAATTTTCCCATTTTTCACCAAAGGTTGGTGTTGATACTTTATAATCAGTATTAACCAATGCATTACCAACATCATCTTTTGATTTGATTGGTAAGTGTTTTTTACCTGATTTGAAATCCATTTCACGTTTTTCTCTACGATGTTTTTTATCAATGAAACCACCATAAGCAGATGAGTCACCATCATCGATAACTTCGGAGACATCTTTGTAAATTTTGGTTTGTCTAACAGGTTCAATAGTGTCATCAATTGCCTTTGCAGTTTTAGAAACAACTTTTCTTGTAGTTTTTCCTGCTTCACTTTCCCAAGCTTTTACAGCAACATCACCAACGACTTCACCAGTTTTTTTAATTGTTTTTCCAACAACTGTAGTACCCTTTTGAGCCTTTTCTAGAGCTTCTCTTGCTTTTTTAAAGGCTTCAGACTCACTCATTCTACCAGTTTCATCTTGAAGAGCTTTTATATCATCCTTTAATTGCTCGTTTTTGGCCCATTCTTGTTTAAAAGTTTGGAAGAAAACACTGATTGGAGATTGAGGTGGAGCGTTGCTATTAGGATTGTGAGTTTTGTTTTGATTTTGTTGAGTATTTGATTTATCCTTTGTTGATTGATAAATTATAGAGGTATTGTGTAAAAATCTTTGAGATGAGATTATTGAAGTTGGTTTGGTTGATATAATTGAATTTCTGTATATTATTGGATTTAATCTGTTGTTAAGCAAAGACTTGGATGTTATTAAAGAAGATCGATACATTTTCACAGGATGATATAACAATGTTTAGTGATATTGAGCAAGAATTATGGGGTTATTTATATGTATGTATAAGAACTATCTTTAATACTTTTTTGAGGATATCAACAAGGAAGTGAGGTAAGTAACTATGTACAAATGAGATAACAAAATGAATAAAAGATAAAGTAGTGATTTCTTCTGTTCAGTAAAGAGCTCAGTAGTTATAAATTATTCTGATAGGTATTCTCGTTATTATTCTGATATACTGAAATATCAAAACGACTGAAATTAGACTCAAAGTTGAAAAAAACCAGTGAAAAATTTCCGCAGCGGTCACAGGGCACGGATCAAAGGCTGCGAGTGCCGGATTTAGAAGGAAGAGAAGGAAGAGAGGGAAGAGAAGGAAGAGAGGGAAGAGAAGCACAAGCAGCAAAACTGCATTCTCTGCTCTCTATCTCTTCTATTTCCTTGTCCTGTTTCTTGTCTTTCTCTTCTTGAACAACGGAGCAACATTAGGTGCTTCTTTTCCTACAGTGGCGATAGCGATCTTCCTACTCTCTGTCAAATCCCAATTCGCCAACTCGTCCAGGCTCTTTGCGCTGTCTTGCAAGACAAAGCTGGCATCTGGAGCACCATCGCCAGCAACATCCTCACTTCCATCTCCTTTTTTACTTTCTTGCTTTCGAGCACTCTGCACTTCTTCCCATGCGCCAATCACAGCTTCTTTCACTTTTTCTTCATTGGCATGACTTTTTGTTGAGTTCTTCAACTCTTTGTCGATTTTTATCTTGATGGCATTCTTATTCCCACTCTTCTCAATTATAGAAGTCTTTGGTTTATTAATCTTGTGTTCTTTGATATTTTTCAGATGTAGATCCGAAATCAGTTTTTGAATATTTCTTTGGTGTTTATTCGACAACTCATGGTTTCTTCTTTGCAATTTTGAATCATCGACAAACTAGATAAAAAATGTTAGTAATAATTGCAAGAAGTATTTACCAATACTACACAATCCACTTACAATCTTACAGTTTTTGCACCAGTACTTCCCCATTGCTATTTTCTGTTCACTCCAATACTTTCTTTTGTACTCTTCCTGCCGTTTATTTCCGATTATTATCCGGAAGTCACATGCCTAGTGCTTCCAATGCTGTTTCTGCTGTTTCTGCTCCGCAAAATGAAGATCAAAGTACAGATGCAAATTGAGATAATTTCTAGATTAATACTGGGCTCGATTAATGCCATTTTTTAGTGATCTCAACTTTATTTTCATTTTGATTTTAACTTGGAACTCTTTTTAGTCTTTTTTGCCTCACAGATAAGACTTTAGTTGATGTTAGTTGACTTATCACTTGTTACCATTTCCTTATTCGCAACCATCGATTGTATATCATTAATTAGCAAATACCAATAATTTATAACACTCAATTTATTAATTACTCATAATAAAGATTGAAAATGGTTTCTGTCAAGGCTTTTATAATTGGTGCTACAGGTTTAGTTGGAAATGGGTTTTACAAAGAAGCTAACAAATCCAAAGTTTTCTCTAACATTTTCACTCTCACTCGTCGGGATTTATTAACAAAATCTGATTCAAACAAGACAACTTCAATTATTGAAAAGAGTTCTGAAAAATGGGGTAATATAATCAAAGATACAATAACAAAAGAAAAAATTGATATCTTTTTCTCAGGTTTAGCTACAACTAGAAAAGAAGCAAATGGTTTTGACAATCAGTATAAGATTGATCATGATTTAAATTTACAATTGGCTAAAGCAGCCAAAGAGTCTGGTGTTGGGACATATATTTTAATATCAAGTATGGGTGCAAATAAGAATTCATCTTTCCCTTACTTGAAAATGAAAGGTGAGTTGGATGATGAAGTTATTGATTTGAAGTTCCAAAGAACAATTATTATCAGACCTGGCGTCTTAGTGGGTCAAAGAGATAAAGAAAAAGATAAAGGTCTCTTCAATAATGTGGTATTGTTTGTTGGTGAAAAGATTCATGGAACGTTTTTAAATAATTTAATGTATCCCATCTATGATTACGAAATTGGCAAAATTGTCGTTGATTTAATTGAGAAAATGCCAATTCCAACAAATGATGAACCTGAAGTTACAATTCTCAATCCTACTCAACTCTCTGAAATTCTCAAGAATATCAAATAGATGAGTGAAATCAAAACGCCGCTATTACAAATGATTATAAATTGAAATGGATTGAAATTTAATCTAAATTTTATTTATTAAATCCTATAAATCTGAAAGTAAATTAAGAAAATAAACAATAACTTAATAGTATAATTTAATAATATGATAATGATAGTATAGTGATAATGTAACTTTAATTTTCTTTTCTAATTATTTTTTTTTCTTCAATTAGCTTTTGAAATAGTAATATGACGAACATTTTCAGGTTTTTTTTTGTCTAATTTTGGAATTTCAAGAGTTAAAACCCCATCTTTATAATTGGCCTTGATGTTTTCATCTTTCGGCAAAGTAATTGTTCTTGAAAATGCACCAGTTAATCTTTTTTGACATTCAATAATTACCCTTTTCTTCTTCCTTATGAGATTCAATTTCATCGGAGATAGTTATCTTATTTGCTTTTTTATTGAAGTCTAAGCCGATTTTATCCTTTTCAACACCTGGAATTGAGATATGCAATTGGTAATTTTTTTCGTGTTTAATTAGATCAACTGGTGGGAGGATATTGAAAAAGTTAAAAAACAAGGATTGCTTAATATGATTATTGTTATTATCAGATTTGTTAATGAGTTGATTATTTTCATTTTTTGAATTTTGAGGAGGTGAATCACGGTTTAAACTTGAAAGTTGCAATGAACGATTAAACTGGTTTAGATTATTATCGATTGAGTCGATAAAGTCCCAAAATGGAGAGTAAAACAAGCTGGGCATGATTAATTAATTGATTGAACATGAAGTTTTAGTTGGAAAATATTAGTTTGTGATTGAAATTGAAATTGGTGTTAATAATCAGTAATTGGTATTGATGATAATGAACTGAGCAGTAGATGAGAATGGTTGTAGTTTATATATCATTTTGAGCTGATGTTTTTTATAATTAATTGTGGTGAACATGATTATTGTTTGGATATTGTATAATTATTGTATAATTATTGTTTTAAGATTACCTCAAAAAGATATTTCTGAAAAATACTAGAAATTTTGACAAAAGGAGAAATTTATAACAAAATGTTTGGTTGAATGACGATAATTATGCATACAATGCGAAATACTCAGAAACCGGAAATCATGTGATTAACGTAGCTTTTGTTTTTTTGTTTTTTTATTTCTAGCGATGATCTTGTAACTCGAAGATTTAAAATAATCAAAGCCTAGTTTGGTGGGTTAGTAATATTTAGAGACAATATGAATTCCAGAAAGCAGAAGAAAATTCCCAATGTTCCTAAAGGATTTAATAGAAAAATCGATGGGTTAGTATGATTATTAACAAGTAATTTTAATTGAATTGAATTGAATTGAATTGAATTGAATTGAATTGAATTGAATTGAATTGAA
>JAKTTS010000523.1:0-11166 GCA_030560485.1 Ascoidea tarda (nom. inval.)
TTGATAATAAAGTTAATATTTTAAGTTAATGACATCATCAACTTTAAATAAAAAAAAATAAACTATAATTAAATTATAATGTGGTTGGTAGTAATGTAGTTTATTTCTAATGTAAAAATAAATGATAAGTAGAATCATAATCAATGTAATAAATTAAATAATTGATAAAGTGATTAAGTGTAAGATAGTTAGTGATTTAGTAAAAACTGTGGTTTGATGATTTTTGAATAAAAATGTAGTTTTTCCAAATTCAATCTATATTTATTTTTTTGTAAATTATTAATTTATTAAATAAAATAATAAATTACCAAATTTTATTTTACAATCAGAAACTCATTTCAGTTTTAAATATTTAGTTACTTTCAGTTTTAGAATTTCATCTATTTTATTTTAAAATTTTTAATAAAATTTATCGGATCCTCCCAATAATTTCAAAATAGGTTTCAATAGATCATCGATTTTGATAATCAATAATTTACATATTAAAACTGTATAATTAAATAATCATTATATATGAAATTAATATAAATTATAAAATTCTATTCTTATACTCATAATGGATCTAAACATATTGACATTAAATTTAATTTCATTTGAGAACGTGTTTCAAATAACTCGAATAAGTTGAATTATATTAACATCAAAAACAATATTGTTTACATCATAACTAAATTACTTGATACAACTACATTTGAAACTTATATCCATTTATTAAAGTTATTTTCAAATTCAAATTGTAATGATATCACAATTTGTGGGGAAGTGGGAATAATATATTTTAATTCAAAGTTTTTCAAGCCATAAATTTTAATAAATTACGAACTATCTTGAACTCAATCACTTAAACAATTATTTAACTTATTACATTAATTATAATGTTATTTAACATTCACATTAAATGACAATTACGCTAGAATATCATCAACCACATCATAATTTGATTACAAATTTTTTTTATTTCAAATTGATGATAGTTATTGCCTAAAATTTTAATTTTATCATCAAGTACACACATTATCTATTTTTATTTTTTTCCAGAATATTTTTAGAATTCTATTATAAGAAGTTCTATTTTTAGATATCTAAATTTGAACTGTATTTTTAGATTTTCTATGATTAAAATTTTATTTATAATTATTCCATTTACAAATATTTATTAACAAATAAAATTTTAAGTTACAAAAATTTATTTTATAATTAAAATTTAATTTCACTTTCAAACATTTAGTTTCTTTTTTTTATAAAATATGATCAAATTTATTTGACAATTTAAATATAAATTGATTGGATTTTTTCATTATCTTCTGAATAACTTTTTATATATTATCGGTTTCGATACAAATTCATTTACATATTAAAATTCAATAATCAATTACTTATTTTTTCTTTGAATCTATATAAAGTATAAAATTTTCAGATTTTTCAAATGATTGGCTTTCATCATTCATTACCGAGTCTTCATCAATTTAGAAAAAATTTGATGTATACCAATCTGATTTAGTTAATTTTGAAAACTTAAGAATCAGTAACTTAAAATCGGGTGAAACAATATCATTAATTAACAGAGTGGAGAATTCAAGTTTTGCTGAGAATGTTGATTTAAATGAAAAAATGTGATTCACTGTCTTGAATGATCTAGATCTAAAAGGTTTGTGTCTATTCATTTCAAAAACATAAATAATTTTATTTGATGAATTAAAACTAAGATATATCATTAATTTTTCTTTTAAATATTTGTTGTGACATATTATAATTAAAACTAAACAACTGACTACCAATAGTATCTTCACCAATAACTGGGGGTTTTGTACGTTTTGATCTTTCCTCAAAAAATGAAATTGAAATGTTTAAAAAAAGATAACTGTGAAAGAAAATCGAATTTAAAAAGCAAAGTTCCGATATTATTTAGGAACATTAAAATCAACTACTAGTTGTTTCATTATGATTTTAATTTGTTTGTTCAAATATTCCGCTGGTCGATTTTGAAATAAAACGTAAGGAGAAGTTAATTGATAAATAAGACGGTTTTCAGCTCAAAATTGATCAAACTTTAATGATTTATAATTGTTGTCTGTTTTAATACAAGATGGATCTTTACTCGTAAGAACCAACAGTCTTTCAAGGATTAAAATGGTTTCTATTCGTTTCTTACTTGATTAAGATTTTAACTTAAATATTTGACGGATAATATAATGTGACTTATGCTTTGTGAGAAATATTACAGAAGCACCATTGATTAAAACAACAATAGCTGTCGAGATATTTTCGCTGACAATAAATTTATCAATTGTTTTAGTTTCCGCTTGTTGGGGGGTATTAATAATGAAGAGCAAGCTTCACATTTCATAATTGCAGCAAAAATATATTCACCCTTCTACTCATTAATAGATAATGTTTTTAGTTGATTGATAGAACAAATCCATTTATTTGATGTAGTAGTAACAAATGTGATTCAATGTTCAAAAGCATTTAAATTTAAAAATCCAATATAAATAGTAACGACAAATTAACTGATTTATAAGTTTCAGCAACATGACGGGTTTTGTTCTCAATAGTTATTTTATTAATATCCAAAAGAGCGGTGTAAAAATTTTTTTTAAACATCAAAGACTATTCATAGTTTGTGGTGAAATTTCAATTAATTTGAGATTTGTTAATTTAAGAGATCCAACATCATGCCACCTACACTATTTTGAATTTGCTGTTTAATTACATTTTTATCAAGCATATTACTTTGACTACTTTCACAAAAAAGTTTGATATCTTTCACAGCATCAGATAAATATTAAAATCGAAATCATATTAAATATCATCATAGTGATTAAATCAATTGATTTTTTTTGGTCCAGCTTCATTGCAATTATCAATGACCACATTAAAATCATTACGACATTGAAAAAATCAAATTTATTTATCAAATTAAAATTTTTGAAATTTTTTGCAATTTCTGGAATAATGACAAAATGGATCACTATAGAAAAGTTCAATTTTGCATTGCATAATGCTAGGGGTTTAAAACCCCAATTGTGTTTTAAATCCCGACAGCATTTTCAGTAATTAGTTTGCTTGAAATTTTTTGAATTAGATACGATGATTAACATATAATGTTGTAATAATACGGTTGTGGTTAATTTGTTGAAAGCCTGATAAAACTATAAATCTGAACATTGGAGCCAAAAGGGCTAAATATATTGGTCGTAGAATACAATACAACGTGTAATTTTAGCACAGAGACAACGCACAAGCAGTAATGCATCTAAACGTGCGTGGAAATAATCCACGATTCAACAGCTTCTTGTAATTGTTGACTGTTTGCATCATTGAGAAAAATATACCTGACCATTTTTTCAGGCGCGAAATAAACAACTGATTGTGTAATTTTTCGTCCTACACGAAAAAAGAAAAATATTAACTCCAAAATCATGTAGATGATAATGACAATAAATTAATCAATACAAACCAAATAGAAAAACCCAAAACAAATAGTGGAAGACAAAAATTTCATTAAAATACTAAAAGACAAAAAAAATAAAATAGGAACTTTTGTCTCATCTACTAGTCACATGTGACACAATTTCATCAATTTTGAAAACGTAAAAATAAATAGAGAGATTGTCAATATGTCCGGCAAATTGACACCAGTTGCAATTTTTGCCAATTTAAAAGCATCACCATCAAGTTTTTAAATAAAATGAAAGTGGATCGAAAGGTGTTAAAACTTATTATGATTTGTAGAATGTTGTGCAAAATAACATATGAGTAGTTGTCACAATAATTAATTAATTTAATTGTCAAAACACTAATATCATGTGGCAGTCCATTAAAAAAAAAACCATCTTAGTAGGTTCAGGGATTGCAGGGTACTTTGTCTTACAACTTAATAATGACACCGACATCTTTTTTTTTGAGCACAATAAAATAGAACAATCAATAGTTAGAAACATAAACTCGCCAACCAAATATTTTTCAGCAAAATCACCAATCCAATAACTGTCGCCGAAACCAACAAAATAAACAGTGGCAGATTTCTGATAAAGGATAAACATTTCATTAGCTTTCAAATACCTATGCACTTTTTTGTCAATGCATAAATGTCACTCAGGGAAGATTTGAAGATAACCACTCAACAATTAAACAGCAAATGCAATAGCGAAGCGTGATCAATTGCTACTTTACAAAAAGATATCATCGATAGACCGATAAAAAATTGCATTTTTTACAAATAGTTTTTTTCAATCTGGAAAACCCAAGTGTCCATATTGAATAACGATCATTGAAAGTTAATATTCATGAAATTCGATATTGTTTTAGTTGAACAGCATTTGCCTAACATGGCAGTTTATCGAAACCATTTTTCAATCGTTAGATTGCACAATATCGAGTCTCAGAACCATGTCCCAGATTGATTCTAATTGTTTCATCTTAATCTGGAACCTCAAAAACTATATTCAATAGTAGTTATCTTACAACAAGAGCCAAAAATAATACCATCACCTTCATACAAAACCAAATCCATTTATTTTCTTTAGAGTTGAAATAAAACATTTCATGTTTTAGCATAGAGGTTTTAAACCCGATGTGAATAGAGCACTGACTATGCTGTTGCACAAGCAAAAAAAAATTGTTCAAGCCCATTAATTGATTTATGAAAATTCCAAATATTTTTCAAATCAAGAGCATTGAAAAAATCTTTTTGTTGTTTTATAAAAAGTTTGTTATCAATATTACGATGAAGAAACGCGGTACTGTCATCAAATAAATGCGCAATGTATGTTTTTGAAGAAGTAAGAGCAAACCAATTTTGACATTTTCATATCTTATAAATGAACTGAATGTTTTCCCAAAGTCAATATTTTCAATTTGAAAATATTTTTGACAAACTAATCTACCAATTTCAAATTGAGCCATAAAACCATTTTTTTCCGTTAAACCTCAGCGACAGCCACGGGCCGTTTTCCAAAAAAAAGATCCACCAGCTAAAAGGTCTCGTTGTCTATAATAACGGTGAGCGCTCTGAAAAAGACGGTCCTCCGATATGGATAAACAATATTTTTGTTTTCAGTCGTAGCAGTATTAAACTCAGTTCACAACCAAAACATAGCCAACCGAGGTTTGATTGTTTTTTCTGGCCCGTTGTTTTAACATCTGGCAATGCCATTCAATGCGTCATTTTTACCGTGGACACTTTTATTGTTGCATTTTTTTGATACTAACCAATTTATTTTATCCATTCAATAAGTGAAAAAATTTTTTTTTCTGACACCATTCAGAAAAAGATTTTTTTCAATGGGGATTTTAAAGTTTTGAATTGCTTCAGAATTGAGAGTATCATCTGTATCAAAAATATCGCTTGCATTCACTATTTTGGTATTATTATCATCTTTGTTTGAGCATAAATCAATGAACAATTTTTTCGTAATATCCTCAGTTTCATGAATTAAAAAATTGTTTGGTTAGTAACGCACAAAGTCGATTTTCCCTTCAGACTTTGCGAGAGAACCAGAGTTATTCCAACTGCAAGAGCCTTTATTCCAGCAGGAGTTGTAAACGGGTTTTCTTTGAAGAGAATTTTTGCTTCATCAAAACTACATTTAAAAGTTACCATCACTGTAGCATTGTTGAGATTGTAGTCTGAAGAATTGTTTTGTTGTTCATCAAAACCAACAAAACAACACAACAGACCCGAATCAGCCCATTTTTCTAAATGCAAAACTAGTGAAGTCACACCATACGCAGCACTTATAAATACGCCAAGAATTTTGTTACCAACTGAATTTCAAACAAAAACTTTGTATGGTGTGTTCATTAACAGTGGCTATTTTCTGGAAATTCAATTGACTAAATAAAACCGACATAAAAGAGCTTCATTCCATGGATTATAAGAAACATTTCCCTTTAATAAAAAAAATCTAGTTTTGAAGTGATGGTTCTTTGTTATTCGCTTAGCACGATAATTTTGATGAGGCCCATATAGGAGCATCATTCAATGCTTGATACTAATATCCATACAAAAGTCACTAAACATTATAGTGCTATCTTAATTAACTGATCTTGCAATAATTATCTCCACCCAATTCATTTGAAAAATGCTTCAGTTTACATATGAATCTTCTAACTGTCAACTGACAGTCAGTCAACAAAATCACAAAAATATAACGTTAATATTAAAAAAAGAATAAAATATTATCTGCTTCCATGAACAGCAGTCGCTGGTAACGGACAGACACAGACAACAAAAACCAATTGTAATATTATATTCGAACACGTGGTTGAAATTTTGTAAATAATTATTGTTGTCTTAAATGTATGACAGGAGTCAAAGCTTGGTGAACTAACCATTTTGACATCATAAAGATTTGCTTTTTTGTTTTCGGCTAGTTTATTAGAATGAACAAGCTTATCACGAAGGGAAAGAGCAACAATGGCATTATATTCAATTCTAAAACGACATTCATAAAGACCATTGTAAATTTTTCACTAACCAACATCTTACTTAATTAAATTTCTTGGATCACAAATTTCAACCAAACACAGTTACTGGTAGCTGCACAAATAGAATTTTAATTTGCACTATATGGGCAAATAACTTTCTTTTTAAGTTTAACGAATTTTGATATTTGACAGTAGCAATAGCCTTAATATCAATTTTAATATTTTCAGGCCCAGTAATTTTGCTGATGACTGGTTTACACTTAAAAACCAAGTTTTGTTAATACAGATATATTTAATAGCCTCAGAATCAAAACGATGGCTTGAACAATCAAGTTCTAGTGTTTTATTGGCATTCATCGACAATGTCATCTAGGAGCTTTTAAATAGAATTTTAGATTCTACATCAATTACTGTCCTAGGTGCCATACATTCAAATTCATAATCATATTTTTCACGACATCTCTAACATTTCAGAAAAGATCTATTTGTTTTTATACGTTTCTTGCCACCTTCAACAACCAAACCAGTAGCACCAAAAACAACCACTGTAGTTGATGGTTTTACAGCACCAAAAAAATCATCATCAAAATGATTGGGTGAGATTTTTGCATCAGATAATGAAATCATACAGGGTCAGCAAATTAATTCAAAACTCTTTCTCTATAATTCTTGTCGAGAAAAGAGGGGCATAAAAAAATGAAGCACCCTGATTATTTTTATAAGCTTTAAGTGCTTTGGTGAGAAAGCCGTTAAAAAATTTTTTGTAATTTTTTTTGGAGCTGATCAGGTTTTGACGTTGACAAGTAGTTAAAGTCCTAACCAAATAAATCTCTGCTCCAACCTCTATACTACCATAATGCTTTTCAAGTTGTATTAATACCTCAAAACTATACCGGCAGTAGTAAAGGACCTTTTCCGTCCCAGCAGAGATCAAAACCTTAGTATCCAACGTATGGCGAGTAGATTAAAAAAACATTAAAAAATTATTCTATTTTACTATCATCAAACTAGGCAAGTCCGGATATAATGTATTTTTGGCAAAAAAGCGCCATACTGAGCCGCTTTGCAATAAAAACATAAAGCCTAAAAAATAAGATTGGCAGGATTGCGCAATTTTTCTGGTTCTTGTTAGCAAACATTTTCAATTTAGGTGTTAAACTGTTTAAGATAGTTCATTATGAGTTCAGCAGTTAACAAATAACATATTTGATGCAGAGATCTAGCTATACGTTCAAAATAAAATCAAGATAGAACTAAAAAATTAACCAAAAAAACCCCGAATATCTTAATTCAAAATTACAAAATAACGTATTTTTTTTAGCAACGAAACCACGGACATGCAAAGTGCGTGTCAACATGACAAACAAAATTTCACGTTTAAGCAAAATTAAATATCATCATGGTCTTCAATTCAATTGATTTTATCTTGTTCATCTTTAAAGCAACTATTAATTACAACATTAAAGTATTCAGGACAATCACAAGTAAAATTGTTTTAGCAGATTAGAGCGTCTTTGGGGTTTTGCAATCTCTGCTAAAATGACCAAAAGCAGCACAATAGCACAAGTTAATTTTGGTTAGCATAATTTTTGCTTGTTAGAAATATCATTTCTTGCAGAACAAACTGAATTATGATTAAATAGTATCATTTTTTTCAAATCATTATTATTTCTGAATATATCATTAATTGATTATGATTTAACTTTTTGTGTAACTTCAAAAATGCTACCAGTTAATCTATAATTTATCGGATATTTAGCAGTATATTTATTTTGTAATATAAGTAAAGCAGCGTCAAAAAAAATTGGTTTAAACCTTAGATAATTAACACCAATAGCAATAATTTAATTTTTGAAGTGTTTATGATTCATTAAAAGATTTGATGCGTTTAATGTATTTCTTAACAACTTTTTCTTTTCAAACCTTTTTTAATACATAAATTTTTCATTCTTTTTAAAAATCATTTCAACTCTGTCGTTTTCAACATAGTTCTTAACAACACTTGCTAACAATGGGACTTTAATTGAACCTTCGCAAACGGCAGCAAAGCGAGGAAGATCACAATTAGAATTAATAAAAACTTTAAACTTTTTGAGATTGAACACATGCGTATCGACCAAATTTGTAATTTTTTTTTTCAAACAAGTTTTCAAAAACGGCAATTCTAAGATAATTACTTTTTAATTCAAAATTTGTCAAACAACAGTTTTGACTAAAGTACCAACAATGTCACATTTAATCATTTCAACAATTATTTATCTTATTATTTTTATTATGATTTTAGTAAAAACATGTATTAAAGTAAGTTTACATTACAATACTATCAAACACATTATAATTTGATCGAATTTTTTTTTTTATTTTTTAAAGTTGATGATGTAAATTAGTCAAAATATTAACCGTTTTCTCCATTTTAAATTTCATTTATTGTAATTTTTTCCAAAATATTTTCAGAATACATTCATGAAAAATGCTATTTTTAAATATCTAAATTTAAATTCGGATTTTAAACTTTTTATCATTAGAAATGTATTTAAAATTATTCTATTATTAAATGGGTTTTAATATAATAAAATTTTGAGATACAAAATCTAATCTATTAATAAAAAATTTATTTCAGTTTCAAATATTTGACGTTGTTTATTTTCAAAAATTGATGAATTTTAGTTGAAAATTTTCAAAATAAATTGATCAAATTTTCACAATACTTTTAAACAGTTCTAATGAAATATAAATTTCAAGACACAATAATATACACATTAAATTTGAGAAATGAATTACTTACTATTTTTCTCATGAATATAAATTTGAAAATTGTACCATTTTCGATTTATAATCATAACAATGTTAGTATTTTCTGAACAATGGGGCTTTGGCCACAATAATGTCAAAGAAATTATTTTGTTAATCAATTTTATCAAAGTCAATCAACTTATTTCAGGTGCTGAATGGCCGCAATTCAAAGTCTGGTTTGGAAAAAAAAATCACAAATTTCGTTGATACTGACGAGTTTGATCTCAAAAAGTTTTAAAATGCATTTCATGATAATCGTGTCTCTCGTCGGTTAGCTGCTGTTATCGAAGATTAATTAAAGAACATTCTCATGAAATGATATCAAAAACACTGATGAGGACAACAGTGTTGAAATAATTTTTAAGATGATTCAAAAATTGATTAAGCTAAAGGACTTTGAAAAACCTGAGTTGTGAAGAAACTTATTAAATTTATCAATTGCTGCATTAAATAGTAAAGACATCATAAAACAAATTGCTGTTATTTGTGCTTATTGTCAAGAATTCGGATTGATTGCATCCAATACTACCTTACTTAAATTATAAAATAGTGATATTGCCAAATTTCATTAAACCAGTGAAAGAACCAACAACAGATTAAATGTTACACCAAAATTGGAGTTGTTTCGAATTAAAAATAGTCCTAAACATATTAATGAGAGAAAGAAAACCAAAGTATTCAGTAATAATTCAGTAGAAGTAAAACCATTGATTTTGTTTAAAAACCAAATAACTTATTATCCAAAATTAATTTCTGCTATTGGGATTGTTTTAGTCATTCTGCCAAATTTTGCAAAACACCAAACAAGATCCAAACTAATAAAAAATTTTAACTTATTGAATGTGCTGATGAAATTAAACTTGTAATTGATAATTGCTATGAAATTAACTTTCAAAAAATCAAATTAATCAAGAACCACGCTGTCATTCATTTTGATCTTGATTCAAATGCTGAAATATGAAAGCTAATAATTAATTAGAAACTACTTTGGGTTTTGACTCAATTATTTCAATTAGATTGAACAATTAATTTTAATGACTTGAATGTATTTCAATATTCATTTTAGTTTTAATATATTTATTTTCAGCCACTTGAAACTTGTTCCACAAGATATATCTTGTGCAGTTAACGGAACGGCATTTTACCCGGGCTGCAAATTTCTCATGCTGATCATCTCACCCTAAGTTTATCTAGTGGTACAACTAAAATTGTTACTTACTATGCAGTCAACTAATTAAGTATTATCAAATTGTCAACTAAAAATAATTACTACTCTGCTCATTTTAATCACTGACCTCTATATTTGCTTCACAATTGAAATGTTTGTATTGTTTCTCAAACAATATAAACCGAATCCACTTTATATTTTATTCTATATAATTTATATAATCATCGGATTCATAAATATTAATATTATTTACAAAGCAGTTAAAATCAATATCAAAATTCAGCTCATGCAATTGATAAGAAATTTTAACCAATAACTAAATATATTGTGATTGCTTCAAATTAAAAATAAATCATACTCCTCAAATTTTTACTGATTTCCAATTCTTAGTTTCCACAACAATTTTTTCGAGTTCTCCAATCGACCAATAATACAAATTATATGAAATACCAATTTTATTTTTTTTTTTATTCATCGCATTCAATTTTAACGATTATCTATTTCTAATTTCATAAGCCCATTGCTATACATGCTTTTGGATTTATTTTATTTATTTTCAATTATTTGCAAATTGGTCCTCATGCGGAGCTTTATTCTGTCATGTGGGCTGCATTTTATGCGGAGTGATAAGCCAATATTAGTTATATAATTCCCCACTTATCTAGTGGTACAACAACTATAATTATCAATTTTGTACTATCTATTCAAAAAATTAATAAATGATCAATTAAATATAATCACTCCATAAAATCATTTTATTCGCAGAGTTTTAC
>JAKTTS010000524.1:0-11172 GCA_030560485.1 Ascoidea tarda (nom. inval.)
TAATAATAATAATAATAATAATAATAATAATAATAATAATAATAATAATAATAATGCAAATATTATTACCCAAAAAGTATCATCAACTCCCTCTAAGCTTATTATAGATCAAAAACTGAATAAAACTAAAGTTAACAACTTTGTTCCAAATAAAAATGCCAACAATATCAAACCTTCAAGTCCAATATATAGTAACGATACAAAATCAATAAGAGATTTTAAACTGTCATCTCAACAGCAACAAAAACAATCTACAAAAAAGGATATCATAGTCAATAAAAATGCCCAAAGTGCTGCTGCTGCTGCTGCTTTGAATGTATCTGATTCTTCATCTCAACCACTAAAACAAATCCCAGTAAAGCCAGCTGCAACTACTAATTTTCTTTCACAAAATAAACAATATTCTCCCAACAAATATATTAACAATAACAATATTAATGACACTCCCGAACATGATTTTAAAGAAATCAAATACAATACAAATAATAGCTCAAACAATCAACTTAAATTATCTATAGCTCCTGAAGTATCTTCCATTACTCTGAACTCGTCTGAATCATCCATATCTTTAATCTTCACTTCGGATACCGTTGAACCGATGAATTCAATTGACATATTCTGGGCAAATTTTTTAAAACATCCTGATGAAAGAGTTCTTAAAGTAGATAATGTTTTATTTCACGCTCTTTCTGTTGAAACCTTTGAAAAAAAATATAAAGGCATGCTAGCCAATTCACCACTTTACTATAATGGTAAAAAGAATTCAACTTTTTTCAGCACAAGTTCAGGTTTCAGTTTATTAACTCAAGTCGCTAACGGTTCTTCATCAGGTTTGAGAAGAAGCTCACTCAATGATCCAAAACAAATTAGCCTATTGAATCAAGAATCAAGAAAATTAGATAAAGCAATTAAACACTTTAATAATGGTCGCAGGAACGAAGAAAAAAACGAGGAAATTAAAAATGATGACACGCAATACCACCTAAAGGGCTCAACTCTTTTTAAAAAATTTTTAAGTAAACCATTTTCTGTTAATAATTTACCAGAAGAAAAAGAAACTAGGATTATGATGGTTACTACTTTTGGCAGAGCTTTGTTGCTAACTAGAAAATCAAGCTCATCTAGTACTTCTTTATACAATTCTGCAGCCAATTCATATTCTTTAAAAACTGAAATTGATTTATCAAACCCTCTGATTAGGGTCAAAGAAATAATATTTGATAAAAGAACAAACCAGGCTACAAGTAATATTGGGATATTTGCAATAGAATCTTTTCATCAAGCTTTATTATTTGAAGTTTCAAAATTTGAAATTAACCCCTGGACAACATGTTTGTTAGAATCAAGAATTAGTTTTCAAAATCGTAATATGAACGTTATGATTGAAAATGATCCACCAGCTTCTACTGGTATGAAAACTGGCACTGAAGCTGCACTTAATGCCGCATTATTAGCAACAAATCACAATCTTGATAATAACAACAATCATAATAATAACAACAATCATAATGATAACAATAATAACAATAATAACAATAATAACAATAATAACAATAATAACAATAATAATAACAATAATAGTAATAATAATAGTAATAATAATAGTAATAATAATAGTAATAATAATAGTAATAATCATTATCAAAATAGCAATAGCAATAACAACAACAACAGGAATGATGATGCTATCATTACTAAAATCAAAAATAACAGTACTAACAATCTTAGTAATTTTTATAAAAATAAAGACCACTCAATTCCTGGTTTTATTAATCATGACAATTCAGCTGGTTTAATAAATCATAAAAGCAGTTTAAGCTCAACGAATATCAATTTGACTTATGCCGAATCAAAGAGATCATCTAAAAGCTCAGACATGTTGGATTACTCTTATCTAGTCTCAAAGCTGCAAGTGAGTGAAAAACAATCTATTATGAGTCCTAAACAATCGAAGTTTCATTTAAGATCATCATCATCATCATCATCATCATCAGTAATTCACAATATAAAGAGAAAATCAGATTATGGAACTTCAAAACCAGAGAGAATGTTAGCTACAAAAATTAATTCAAGGGTCTCAATTGATCATAGATATTTACACAATAAGCCGTTATCGAAACCTGGGAAATTGACCTATGGTTTACCGGCTTCTACAGAAAAGCTACTAAATTCATCCAAGTCAGTTCCATGCTCTCCTGTTTTATCGCAGCATAACCCATTTGAGGTTGGTAAGCAAAAGACTCCCTCAAATTCACGACCAGCGTCTGCAAATACTCAAAGACATGGAGCAACAAGAACTACGTTGAGGAGTCCACGCCATAGCAAATCTGCTTCAAATATCACATACAATAAAGCCACAGCGTCTAATTCACAGTCACAAGCAGTGTCAAATAATATCAAAGCAGCTGCAGAAGCAGCAGTTGGATACCAAACACTAGATTCATCAACTCAAGCAGGGAATTATATGCTGACAAGTAACGACAATAATGGCTATTTTGGAAAAAGCTATATTGATGATAACAGCTATGGTAGCAGTAGTACAGTTGGGGTAAGGCCTAGTGGGTATAATAGGAAAAGTCGAACAGAAAACGATATTTTGTCAAATTTGAATAGAAATGGAACTACAAAAGTCATAACCAGTTTGAATTCTAAGTTTTTGCAAAGAAGTGAAAGAAACAGGAGGTGAGTACAAAGTGAATTGATTTTGCATTGGGGGATTAATTTTTTGGGTTGTGAGTGGAAAGCGACACGCTGATTGGGTAGCATTAATTTTCATTTTGATGATTCCTATATTATATACAAATTAATAAATCATCAATTGAAGCGGATATTTTGAGTAGGGAGAATGGTAGAAATGCGTTGATTTTAGTAGATTTAGATACGAAAAACAAAGCGAGAAAGTTAGTGAAGAAAAGATTGATTAAATATAAGATACAACTAATACATATATATTCCAAAAATGAAAAATTGAAGGGTTGATAAAAAAAAACAAACCAAAAAAGTAAATTAAATCAGAAGATAAAAATAGCATAGTAAATATTTAAAAAATTTAAGTTTGTAAAAATGGATAAAAAGTTAGAGATAACAAAAGAAATAAAAGCCAAAAAAAAGTAAAAAAAAACAATGAAAAAAAAACAATAATTTTTTGTAAAAAATCATGTTAGATTATTTGATTTCAGATTTGAAATTGAAAACAATGATACTTTGAATCTAATAGTTTAAGAAAAAAAGGCAATTTATAATTATAACATCAAAGAAATATAAGTTAAAGCTGAGATGAAACCTATCACGGATACAGTGATTGAAGCATCATATTTGTGGTTGATGTTTAGTAAGTTTCTAACAGGGTTGTAGAGATTTGAAGCAGCATCAGCAGAAGAGGTTGAAACTGAAGAAGTTTCATCATCTGAGTCAGCAGTAGAACTTGAACCAGAAGAGGATCTTGAGGAAGAACGTCTTGTGGATGAGCCACTACCACCACCAGTAGCACCGTCGATATAGGCGGAAGAAGCATCGGCGTCAGCACCTTCGTAACACATCCATTGAGAGTTTTCCAAATCAAAACCAAAAACTTCACCAGCACCATTTTTCATGTAATCTTCAGCACCTTCTGGAATGTCAGGCAAGGAGTCTTTGGCACTTGGTTCCCAGTTAGTAGAGGAAGAAGGACAAGTGGAGATTTTGTTTGATTCAGTGTAACCACCATCACCGGATGGGTTAGAGACAGAGGCGTACATTTTCTTGAGATTTTCGAAGTCAGACAATTTCTTGATAGATTCATCATCGTTAATTTCAACTAAACCATAATTGTTTTCTTCCATTGAGTATTCGTAAACTAAACCACCAGAGAAAACATGAGTCATATCTTCAGAGTAAAGAGCTTCAATTTCATTGAAAGGTCTTGATTCTTTGACTTCATTACAACCGAATTCGGAGAGGAAGATTGGAATGGAGTAGTTTGCGTACATTTCAACTTTTTTATCCCAGCCAGATTTTTTAAAGGTTGATTGGCCACACCATGAGTAATCGTTAATACCAAGAAAATCGGATCTTGCCATTTCATCAGTACCACAGTTAAAGTAGGCGGCAACTTCTTCTCTGTTTTCTTCAACATCGGCGGCAGAGTAACCTACAGGAACTTGACGATATTTCCTTGATTTCATGTAGTTCTTCAAGTCTCTGACAACGGCTTTGATATAAGGAGCAGTGTTTGTAGTTTCATCATCGTTGATAACTTCATTGGCGGCAAAGTAACCTAAAACGTTTGTGTAGGAGCTGAAGGCGTCAATGGTACCAAACAATTCTCTCAAGTAGTATTGGTTATAAGAACATTCAATTTTTGATGATTCTCTATTTAAGGAGACACCAGGCAAATTCAAATCAAGAACCAAATAGATACCGGCTTTGGTTAATAAGTCCATGCAGTAATCATGGTCTTGAGTTGAGTCTACGGAATAAATTCTGATTGTGTTGATACCCAATTCTTCAAATAATTCGATGTCTCTGGCGCAGATTTCTCTATCAGCCAAGGGATCAATTAAGTTAGAGGGACCACCAGGTTGATAGTCGACACCTCTGATGTAGAATCTTTTGTTGTTTTCAGAATCCCAGAAGGCGTTACCCTTGACTTCAATAGCAGGCAAATCAGCGGATTGGACAAATTTAGTGAAGGCTAATAAAGCCAATGAGTAGAAGAAACCTTTCATTTTGGTAGAGAGTTAAAGTAAAGTTGGATTATAGATGGATGGATTTGAAGTAAAGAGAAATAAAAGAGATTATTATTATTATATTAGTCTTATCAGAGAGAATAAGAAAAGATAAACGAGTAGATTAAGAGATGCTTGGATATAACCCAAATAAAAACGATTATAATATAAGTGAGCGGAAGAGAATCTGAGACCAGAAAGGTGTGAAAAGAAGGACGATGGTTGGCTGTAAAAACAACAAGGAGATGGAGGATATAAATACAAAAATTATCCAACGGCAGGGCTTGCTTAGTGGGAGAGAAGAAGAAGAAGGAAGAGAAAATCTGGGATAAATGCAGCATTTTTATAAATAGAAGAAAACGCACCGCAGTGTTTACCTCTGAAAAACTCCAAGAAATTCTCCAAGACTTCCAAGCTTTTAGAACTACCTCTCGCAGCGTTTGTCCGCGGATTGGCCTGTGAAACAGCAGTGTATCCGCGCCCACGCAGGAAACACGCCTGGGAACGCGTGGACCTGCGTGACTGCAAGAAGCGCAGCACAGCCCCAACAAACACGGTCTGTGATCGGGCACTTGAACCACGCTCAAGCCTTCTGCATGTTGCTCAAGCCGCTCTTGGATGGTCTTGGAGCTGTTTGTGCTGACGGTGGTGTTTGTGCTGTTGGGAATGGTGGGAGCGCTGGTGCTTGTGGCTTTGCTGCGGGGGCGAGCCGAGACGTCTGTGGTGCAACTGAAAGCGGCGATTTCGCTGGGCTCATTCCACACCCACCTATGCTTCGTCATCTGGTGCGCGTTGCAAGCCAAGACCCTCCAAGACCCTCCAAGACCCTCCAAGAACACCGCAATGAACAGCGTCTTTGTTTGCAGGGCCAGAACTCTATCTTCCGCTGCTACACATCCAGCACAGAACCAGAGCAAACGGTGCACAAGCAGCCGGTTCCGTGGGCCTCTGAGAGAGCATAACATTGATCTCATTTACCCATCAGCAGATTTGGCAGCAAAATGAATGATTGTAAGCAGACAGAAATAGCCCACCGCCAAACATAGCGAATATACAACAATGCAAAGTGTCACAAATGCAAAAAGACGGTTTTGAGCCTTGTCTGTCGACTGGCTTCGTTTGAGGTTTGTTTGTGATTATGTTGTTTCAGAGTGTTTCTTGTTTTCTTTGCACCATTCTATCGTCTTATTTCAGGATGGCGTTTCGTTTTGTTGGATTTGTTTTATCGCTCATGTTGCTTTATCATTGCTTTTTGAATGGAGATCTGAGATTGAGGGCGTTTCCATGGTTTCTTTTTCCTGGATCTGGATTGAGTGATCCTGTGATGCTGTAATATTGCCCTGACACAGTTCTGATTTGCCTTTTCGGCCGCTTCTGAAACACACCTCTCCCGCCAAAACACGGGCAAACAGAGAAACGCGGGCCAAACTTTTCATCGAACCACTGCCCGTTTGAGAAAACGTGATATAATAAGACATTACCTAATGTTTGGCTTTTTCCTCTCTCGGAAAAACCCACTTGCTAAAATACGTCAGTTATTTCTTCAGCCGTTTACATTTTTTTATCAACTACACCCAAAACACCGCCCTACACTGGATTGTTCCAATACAGATATATCAAAACATGTCTGATCTAATTCCACTACCAGAATCTTTGAAAGAGGCTATCGATCCTTATTTGCCAACAGACGTTTCTCATCGCAATGCTAATAATAGCTGTGGAGGGAAAGGCGATGAAATGCTCGACGATAATAGACTATTGCCTTTCGTCACACTAACGTTTGCTCAATCGTTAGACTCTCGAATCTCATTAGGAGAAGGAACTCAAACCAAATTGTCTCATTTGCAGACAAAAACGATGACACACTACTTGCGATACAGTCACGATGCAATTCTTATTGGAATCAACACCTTTCTAACGGACGATCCCTTTTTAAACTGTCGATATAATCCGGGAAACGTTCATCCTATCAGACCTATTATAATAGACCCCAACATGAAATCCTGCACTGCAAACAACTACAGTCGCTCAAATCTAAACCAGTTGGCCTCCAAAAACATAGGATTGTCGCCTTACATTATAGTGTCAATGTCAACCTATCTCAATCTCAAATCCGATATTGAACAATTGAACAATTCACACTCAGGCCCCACAATAATCCCAATCAGCACAACTAAAGTCAAACGCTCAAATGATAACACAGAGGAGCTATTTGATTGGCCCCATCTTTTTTCCCTTTTGAAAAATCACCATCATATAGGTAGCATTATGATCGAAGGCGGTGCTTTTGTTATAAACAATTTCCTATCCTACAATTTCAACCTAATCAACTCTTTAATTATAACAATAGCCCCTGTTTATTTAGGCAAAAATGCAATTCAAGTCTCTCCGGATTTTCATTTATCCCTATTGGACAACCATAATACCAACGACCGAAACAATTTGACTTGGTGGACCGGTATTCAAGATTCGGTTCTAATGTTTAGAAATAAGTAAATAATACATCCTTCATATCCAATCCTCTTCTATATATAATCACACACATATACATTCATATATAGACGTAATCATACACCCGCATATATACTCAAAAACATATTCTATAACTGGCATATCGCCCTGCTGTTTCACTTCTTCTGATGATCTTGACCACTTGCCCTCGTTTCAATCCCAAATAACGCGCAACTGGATCCTCCTTTTGTATTCTTGGTAATTGATTCTCTTTCAATCGATATCTCTCCAACAATTCCTTTTTTTCCTCGTTCGATAACTTGATATGTTTTGGAACCAACTCATGATGCGTGATATTAACAATCAATTCCTTTTCCATAAATTTCTCAATAACTGCTGGTGCAGCATTGGGAAAAAACTTCAATGCTGATGGCGTAATCCCATTTTGATAAACAAATATCCCAGTTGAAAAATTCTTTTCCACCAAATGACTACACAACTCTCGTATCTCTTTGACACTCACATTTGGCTCTTCCGAAAATTCAACCCACAAAGATCCTAAATCATTAAACTTGGATAATGCTTCATCTGCTGGAAAAGCTTGAAAACACATCTGTTTCCTTTGAGGCTTTCCCATACTATCACAAACATTTCTTTTAAACTCATCCAAACTAATCTCAATTTCTTCTCTTGATATATTATATCCTCTATCTCTCACCATTTCCTTCACGGTTTTATAAACTCTCCACAAACGAGAGGCTTCTCTTTCTGTTTCATCCATTGTCTACTGTCTACTGTATATTGTATATTGTATATTGTATATTGTCTATTTTCTGCTCTCTATTCTCTATTATTGGTTTCTTTTTGTTATTCTAATTCTCTACTTACTATTATTCTTCAATCTCCAATTTCTATTTTAAACAATTTTATGAAAAATTATTTGTTTTTTTTCAACTTTTTCATCACGTGGCTTAAGGTTCAAATCCGAAAAATTTTATTCAATTTTCCACTTTAATTTCAATTGAGTTGAGTGGTTGAAATTAAACCAAGCATTTATCTCCTTCAAATTCTCTCAATTCACCCAATTCACCCAATTCAAACTGTTTTTCGTATATTTTCTAGGACTGATTGCTTGTTTTTTATTGCTTTTCTACTACAAAATGTCTTCTAATTCTAAAGAACAAGCTGTCTTTCAAGCCGTTGAAAGTGGTGCTTTTAAAAATGCTCATCAATTGATAACAAAACTCTTGAAAAAGAGTCCCCGAAATACATATTACATGTCAATCAATTCTTACATTATTTACTTACTAGGTAAAAAAGACGAAGCCATTAAAATGGCTATTGACATAATGGACTCAAAGCCTAATGACATTAAAACAATCAAATTTCTACACAACTTTTTCAAAAATTCAAATCTAATAAAAGAATCAAATCAAATCTTTGAAAATGCTGTTAAAAATTTTCCCAATAATTTTGACTTGATCAATGAATGGAACGAAATCAACCTCCAAGAATTAAATATCAGGAACCTACAAAAATCAAGTGCTTATTTGCAAAAAATTAACATTCAAAAGACTATAAAAAGAGATTTGATTTTAAACTCTTGTTTCAATTACTACTTGGTATCAAATTTAAAAGATGCTACACCTTTTGAGAAAAACTTGTTTCCAAAATTAGGTTTGAAGCTAATCGATTCAATCAAACCCTTAACTACAACCCAAGAATTATTTATTCAAGTCTCATTATTAAAACAATCAAATCAAAACAAAGAAATCGTTTGCGTTATTGATGTTTTTAAATCAAAATCAAAGTTAGACTTGAATCTACAAATTATTTACCTAAATTCCCTCTCAGTTTTAAATGAAAATTCAAAATTATTTGAATTTTGTACCAACTTGATTATGAATGAAAATTTTGACGATTATGATACCTGGATATATTTCTATAATTCATCAATTCAACTAAATAAATTGGATCAATTTATCGATTCAGTTAAAAAATTTGAAACCAAAAATAAAAATTCAAGAAATATTAAATTAATTCAAATTTATATGCTTGATAACGATTTGCAAAACGATAATAATAATAATAATAATAATAATAATAATAATAATAATAATAATTTTCAACCTTATGAAAATTATCTCTTAAAATTTGCTGTTAAAAATTGTTGCTTTTACGATTTGAGATCATTTTTTCATAGTAAATCTTTTAATCAAGAAAAATTTTTCAGGTTTTTAAATCAAGATCAATATAAACTATTAAAAATTGAAGATTTCCTCAAAAAGAATCAAAAACCGACTTTAAATCAAATCACTTGGTTAGTCAATTTACAAAAATTTAAAGCACATTTTAATAAAGATAAATTACTATCACAATCTAATGAAAATGAATTTAAAGAAAAATTTTTAAGTGATAATATCAATTATTACAATTTATCTAAAGTATTATTGAATGAAAAACTTGAGACTGATTACTTTATTGCTGATGAATTTTTATTTTTAAACTTGCAAATATATCTAAACAATAACACAAACGATTACAGAACGATTTTAAGTTCTATTGTTATACTAGAATATCTTCTTGAATCAGATAAACATGAATTTCATTTGAAATTATGGTTGATTGTTCTTTACAGACAGTTGAATTTATTCAAAAGTGCAATTGGCATTTACAAATCATTATCAGTTAAATCAATGCAACATGATACATTAGATTATTATATTTTCAACAAATTATCGCTAACATTTCCAAGATCAAATGATTTTTTAATTAAAGATTTCTTTAAGGATAACAATAAGTTTTACAGTCAAGAAAATCAATTTGATTATTTGAATTACTATCTCGAACAATCTTATGCTAAGAAATCATTTTCTCAAATTGAAGATATGATTTTATTTATTAACAAACTTAAAAACTCATCTTCGAGATACATGGCTTTATTCGAGAGATTCACATTTAATAAAATTAATAAAAGTTCAATCAACGACTTTAAAAAAGATTTTATACAGTTGAATAAAAAATATTTGGAAATAGAGAATGCAGAATTTTTTGATAACAGAGATTTTACAACAATATGGGAATTTGGATTCAGTGAGGAATTAAACAATATAAGTGAAAATTTAGAGTTTTTTTCTAAGAGAAACAAGAAAAATTCTTCTGATTTAATAAAGTTGAATTTATTCAAAACTGTTTTAATTTATAATAAAGAAAAATCAATCGGGGAAGTCAACGAGTGTTTTAAGAAGTATGAGACATTATATGAAGATAAAGTTGGGAAACTTGGATTAACTGAAGTTGAAAAAATTGGTTTTCAAGTTATATACTTGTTGTGCAACTTTTTAATTCAAAAGGATAAGAGTTACTTGAACCAACTTGAGGAAATATATTCTAGTGAAAGAATTTTCAAGATGATCAAAGAGAGTTTTTCTAAAGAAAAACATGAATTAATCAACTGGAAAGACAATCATTTGTTGATAGCATCAATTGAACTTTTAAATGATGTGAATAAGTTACTTATCGATTATGATAGCAAGATAAACAACAAGTTTAGAAAAAATATTAATAAGCTTAAAAGTTTCAATAATGATTGTCTTAAGAAAGTCAAAGAATTTAAAGACAATTTGATTTTGGAGCAAAAACCAGAAAATCAAAATGCTTTAAAAACATATCAAAGAGAGATTGAAGAAAGTGAATTAATTAAAGAGTTGAAGATTGAGAAAAAATTTATTGCAAGAATATTTGATAACATTAGAGAAGATTATCATGAAAACTTTGTCTTGTATAAGGTGATATAAATCTTTAAGGAATAGAATTTATTTTTAAGTTAATATATATATGTAAGAAATGGATTTAAGAATAAAAGTATAAAAATGATAATGAGGGAAGACCCAAAAATAGTTGAAAATATTCTAAAAACATAGTAATAGAAATATGATAATAGAAATATGATAATAGAAATATAATAATAATAATAATAATAATAATAATAATAATAATAATAATAATAATAATA
>JAKTTS010000525.1:0-11112 GCA_030560485.1 Ascoidea tarda (nom. inval.)
ATAATAATAATAATAATAATAATAATAATAATAATAATAATAATAATAATAACAATAATGGGGTAATAAAACTTAAAAAAGAAGATAAAATGATTGATTTGGATGATATAAATAATAAGAAGAGTAAAGAAAAAAAAGAAGAAAGCAATTATTTAGAAATATTTAGTAATGATCAACAAAATTACAAATTGCCATCAATAAAAACGGATTACAATTCATTGGAAGAGCGAGTAAAACGCGAATTGAAATACGTTGGAGTGTTTATGAATCTTAAGAATAATAGTATTAATATAATAGAAGATAGAGGGTATAGTGATAATAAGAATGGAGGTGGTAATAATGGTAATAATGGTAATAAGAATGGAGTAGAAAATGGATATTTACAGAGCATTAGTGAAAATAAGAGCTTGAGTAATAATGGCAAGGAAAATGGGAATATGGGTTCTAATGATAGTTTGAAAAATAAAGAGAAAAAGGATGAAGGAAATGAGGAAGATTTTGATTCGCTATGGATTAAAAATCGACAAGATGATGAGATTTCTGTTGAGTTGAGATTATTACAAAAGAAATTGAAGATTGTTAATAAAAAGAACAACTTGCGGAAAAAGGCACTAATTCCCAAGGTCAATTATCTATTGGCGTGGCAAGAGTATTATTCAATCTTAGAAGATTTGAACAAACAAGTTGATCAGGCGTATATTAAGAGAACGAAGGTTCCCAAGTCTAGAAGGAGGAAAGGGTATTCCAATAATAGTACGAAAAGTAATAATAGTAACATTAATAGTGAGAACGGTAATTGTGTTGTTAATAGTGTTAGTAATAATGGGAATGGGAGTGGTAATGGGAATGGGACAGGGAATGGAAATGGAAATGAAAATGGGAATAATGGAGAATATGATAGTGGGTATAATATAAGTCAGATCAATCAAAGTAATTTAACACATCAACAGATAATAAATAATGGATTACGGTCGTTATTGGATAAGAGGAATAAATGGATGAATGACATTGGGATTATATTTAAAAGTTTAGAGGAGATAATTGGAATACCTAGTGAGAGTATATTTGATAAGAAGATCGAGGAAATTAATGATGATAACATCGATGATTTTATGGATGAAGATGATGAAGAGGAAGAGATTGAAGATGAGTTACAATTAGATGAGAATATCGAAGAGGAGTGAAAGAAAAAAGAGAAAAGAAAAAAGAGAAGAGAAAAGTCAACTGATAAATTGATAAATAGATAAATAGTTTACTGATTATTTAATCAATTATTTAATCATTTAATCGTTTAATCATTTAATCATTTAATCATTTAATCATTTAATCATTTATTGTTGTATTCTTTTAGTAGAATTGTATTAAAAAATTTTGATTATATTATATGTGAGAAATAGAATAGAATAAAAAAAAAAAGCTATGAAAAGAAGTAAATATAAAGAGATAAAGATAAAGATTGATAAAAAGGATTTGAATTATTTACATAATTACTTGAATAGGAAATTAATCGAATAGGGAATTAATTGAATGGTTATTTTGGGAAATGAGCAGATTAGGAAATGAGCGAATTAGGGAAACCAGAGTTTCATGAAAATGGAAGTGAAACCAATGTCGTGAACTTCCATTTCGTAGATTCCTACCAAACTGACTAGGGAACCTAGGCTTAGCAATCTTAAAGCAGCGTAGTGTAATTTTCCGTAGACTCTTCTTGGGATATAATCGATGATACAACTGGTGAAGCCTGCGTGGCAGTGGACAAGCAATATGATGGACAATATGGAGTCGGCGATGGGGGAGAGGGAGCCGGTAGCAAAGGGAGCAATGGTTAGAGGAACCAAACCTATGCCCAAGAGTCTTTCGATGGTCCAGTGTCTTGAGCCCTCAAATGGGTCGGCAGGAGGAGGGATGTATGCGTCGTTAACAGTTCCAACAATGTAGCCTGGGGGTTGAGGAATGGTTGGAATAAAGGTCTTTTGAGGGAGAGGGTTGACGTAGTTGGAGAAGGAAGTTCTGAATAGTTTTGGAGAGATTTTTGGGAAGGCAGATCTTGAAGATCTGAAGATGCCTAAGGCAGAAGTTGAGAAGACCATGCTGAGTAAGTAAAGGTGTGGATATAGATATAGATATAGATATAGATATATGTATATGAATATGAATATGAATATGTATATGTATATGAATATGTATATGAATATGGTGAAGAAGATGGAGAGAATATATAGAGAAAAGGGTCGGAGAACAATAGGCGATGAGCAGCAAAGGAAAAAACGAGAGAAGGAGATTAGAAATACGTAAAGAGCGCGCTTTCATTGGTATAAAAAAAGCCGAGCTGCGGCCGGGCCCGCGTTAGAAATAAGACCGGAAGCGCCAGTCGTGTGGATGCGCACGTGATTTGAACGTTGTATTACGTGAACAGCTAAACACGTGGCATAGCATAAGCAGAACGTACTTGGGTGAGATAGGAGAGGTGTAAGAGAGAGAGGAAGAGTAAGAGATGAATTGATTAATGCAGTGGGTATTTGGGAAATCATTTGTAGAACCACTTGTTTTTTTCCCATCTATCGTCTTGGATAAAGCTGGTTAGGATTTTTGAGTTTGAGGTTTGAAGGAGAGGGTGGCCAGCGACAATGCTGAGGAATTTTTCCAAGCCTTGTCTTCTTTTTTCGATTTCAAAGTCGTTGAATTTGTTTTTGTTGAGGTAGATTTTGGGGGGCAAGGAGGGTATTACGACTCGAGAGCTTTCGTTTTGGAGGGCGATTTTGAAGGATTCAAAGTCTGAGTAACGACGTCTGACGGCAGAGTTTTTCTTTTTGAAGGCAGGAATATTTGTTCTACAGACTATTTCGTAATCGGTAAACATACCTCTGCCGTAGCCATGGGTTTGAGGGTCTCTGATTTCGATTTCCAAGAAATTTTCCGGCTCGCCATAGATTTCGTCGAAGGTTTGCTGTTTTATCTTTGGAAGGGAAGGTGAATTGTATCTACTATCGGCAGAGGAGTTATGATCGTTTGAGTTGTAATTGGATGAGTATGAGTGGAAAGAGGAGTTTAGTGTTTCTTCAAAGGATCTAAAGGGTTTATCAGGCATGATGGTTGAGTAATTGAGTCGAGTAGGCAAAGAAGTAGGCAAAAAAGTAGGCAAAGGAGCAGGCAAGCAGGCAGGGGAATTGGATAGATGATAAGGGAGATGATAGAGAAAGGTGGATGGTGATGGATCAGAAGATAAAGTATAAAAGGATGATAACGCACAAGAGTCCTAATTGCGAACTGGATCTTGGAAAGGCCAGGTGCGTTAGGACGCATGGGACACGCACCGCACACGCGCCGTTGAAGCTGCGGTCACACGCACACGCACGCACAGTGCATGTGTGCTGAAAAGAGGCAGCATTTGGGCCCAAAAAGGAGCGTCCCAATTGGGGAGTGTTCTCGGCGGAAGCGGATAAACGTGGGCGCGGACCAGACGTCGGGAATTTGAGCAGTGGAAGGAGCGCTTAGTGGGTTGGCGCATTGGCACTAGGCTCTGATCTTCAGTGGAGCAGCGGTGTGTTCGCATGTTTCCGTTGTGCTCGGTTGTTGGCAACAGTCGAAAGAGTACCTTTTGGCAGTGTCTTGAACATTTCACACGCCTGTGTTTCGGGGCCGTTTTTTTTCGCTTGCGAGCTTGCTTTTGGCGTCGTATTTGGTTTCTTTTGTCGGCTGCTTCCCACCGCACAAACGGGATACGCACGTCCTCCTGGCTCTGATAGGCAGCTCCCAGCGTGAGGCGCAAGTGACTTTCCACTCCAGAAGCGGGAGAACTGCAGCGGCTCACACCGAACGGCATCCAACGGCCGTCCGGGCCGGCTCGATGATTTGGGGGTTGGAAGAACTGTGAAGGAAGTGCGAAAGGTGTTAAGGCTGCTAAGAAAAAACCAATTGATGATAGAGATATAATAGAATACGCTGGAACAGGATATAATACCACATAATATAATAGAATCGAGAACTTGCCATTAAACACTATTCTCTGCTTGAATCTCAAAGTTGCAAAGGCCCTGCGAAAGGTATTGCTCTAAGTGAATAACGACGCCAGTTATCAACCAACAACTCAATCCCCCAGAGCTGATCCAATACACCAGCACCAAGACACCAGCACTAAGACATTAGCTGTAGGACACTTGAACAGAAGAGCTTGATAGAAACAGTGAAGAAATAGTGAAGAGATACTCAAGATACTCAAAAGATACCCAAGATAATAAAAAAGACAGTAAAAAAGACAAGATACTGAAAGTTCCCTCTCTTTTTGCCCATTTCATTCCCTTTCCATTTAAACTTTTCCATAGCTCAATTATAATTTGTCTTTTAGTCCATTTTGTCGTTTTTATCACTTTTCATCTTTTCCAGTCATTTCAAGTCATTTTGAGTCAATTCAAACATTTCAAACATTTCACTTTCAAAACTTTCAAAACTTTCAAAACTTTTAAACCTTTTAAACCTTTTAAAACTTTTAAAACATTCAAAACACTTTCAACATTTAAAACATTTCAGATATTCAAATTTAATTAATTTTAATTAATTCTAATTAATTCTAATCAAATTCTAATCAAATCAGATCAAACATACTCTCTCTTCCTTTTCACCCAATTAGCCAACTCTATTCCTTTCCAATATACTATCTTTCATTATTAATCTAATTTGCTTTACTTTAAAGTAATTTGCTGTTTTACTTATTTTATTGCTGTATTACCTTATTTTACCACATTACATTTCCATTACATTTCCATTACATTTCCATTACACTCCCATTACTCTCTTATTTTCGCTAACATTAACATTGTTACTATTATTATTATTCTCGCTCTATCACTCTATCTCTAACTTTACTATCAACTTATCTCATTTCCCTCCCATTCTATTCTCATTCTTTCCCTTTGCTTTCCCTTTTCCTTTGCTTTCCCTTTCCCTTTCCTCTCTCTCTCTCCCTCTACTTTCCCTTTCCTTTCTTTTTTTCTTTTTTTTTCTAAAAGAAAAAATGAAAAAAATGAGATGGACCTCAAGAAACAAACGTCGCAGTGTTTCCCACATTAAAAACTTTTCAAATTTACCAATCAATAATAACAATAATAACAATAATATTTCTAATAATAACTCTAACAATAATAACAATAACAATAACAACAATAACAATAACAACAATAACAATATTTCTTATAACGACCCTAATTCTAATTCTATTTCTAATTCTAATTATAACAACTCAAATTCTGACTTAATACCTGATATTTCCCAATTTAACACTACTAATAACAGCATTACCAACACTACCAACAACAACAACAACTTCAACAACTCTGTCTCTTCCTTCAACTACCAACCTTCCTCCTCTCTATCACCTCGCTCTTCTTCCTCTTCAACTCTCGACAACAACCCTTCCTTCCACAAAAATCCCTCCTCTTTCTCCTTCAACAACTCCTCCTCGAACCACACTTCTGACAACAACAACAACAATACTTCCCTATCCAATTCAGTATCAACTCTAACTGCAAAGACACAATCCCACTACCAACAATCAAAACGAGACTCCTCCGATTCCTCCTCCATCTCAAACTCAATCGTCTCTTCCAATCAAAATATGACTGTTGTGGTCGACAAAAAACCTGAAATCTACACAAACAACAACAACAACAACAACAACAAGATAAAAAACCTACAACACTCATTCCAAGACCTCTCCATCTCTTCAATGCCAAAGATAAACAATATCTCCTCCCCCTCAAACGTCAAACTAGACTACAGTGCACAGAACATATCCTCTCTAATCAATTCACAACCATCCTGCTCAACAACTGCCACCTCAAACATAAACTCCCTGTCTCTAAAGGAAGCCTACGAATACGACTCCTCCATATTAACTTCATCTACTCTAGTTGACAACCTCAACAGATACGATCTATCCCACGACGAAAACCATCATCATCATCATCAAAACAACAACAACAACAACAACAACAATCACTCCCACTACACTACAAACCACAACGATGATCCCAATCCCAATCCCAATCCCACCATCAACATCAACACTACAAACGACTCAAACAACAACTCCTCCTTTGTAAACTCTTTCAAAAACTCATCCTCAACCTCAAATTTAAACATAAACATGTCCTTCAACTCAATTCACTCAATTCACTCTCACCCAAAACTAAACGCCAACAACTACGATAACTACTCCTTCAAAACAGGCTGGCTCAACAAAACAAGCTCCAACGTTAATAGTTGGTCAAACAATATCAACCCTGATTCATGGAGACTATACAAAGCTGAATTAAAAGGCCCCAGTCTACTCCTCTACAAACCTCCAAATGATCTAGGCGTTAAAAACTTTGACCCAAATCTAGACTTGAATAAACAAATCTTATATCCCCAAATCGACGAAGAGTTTCAACCCCAGTCCTCCTCCATACAAAACCCTTCCACTTCCTCAACAATATCTTCAAACCAAATACGACACTCCAGAAATATGTCAACAATTAACAATCAACCCCAATCCACAAACCAAAAATCATCAAATAATAACAACAACAACAGTAACAACATTAACGCTAATACTAATAATGACAATAATAACGTTGATGACAAAAACAATCCCCACAACCCTGATACTCAATGCTCAACCTCTTTACGGTCCACTTCTACTATAAAAATAAATAAAATCTTGTCTCCAATATCCATCCCAACCATCAAACCAAAACTAACTTACCTCTCAGCCAACTACCCTCATCCCCAATTGAAACTAGATATCAACACTGGCTCTATTTTATCTGGCACTCTAGAAGCAATCTGCCATACTGTCCTATTTAACGATTCTGAATCTGAAAAATTCATCGACTCAATTCTAAGCATCGTCCCTCTTTTTGGTGATATCAAAGAATGCATTGAATATTTTATCGAATACTCAATCACCTTCACTTCCAACCCACAACAATTGAAAAAATGTATATCAAACTTAAAATTCCCAATACCCCAGAACATTTATACCACAATCCAAATCTCAGAACAAATAGACTCAAAAATTACAACAAGGCTAGGCTCGGTTGTTGTTAAAATCCAAGACAGATTTTCTGGAATGCTATTAGATCAAAGCATCTTTGAAAACTTGTTAAGATTACTAGAACTAATCACTATACATAATCAAGAATTCGGTTTATCCCTAAAAAATTCGGTTCAAAACAAACAGATCGAAATGACTGAACTACTTGTTTTCAACAAAAATAACCTCGCAAGACCTTTAAAAGAAGAACAGTCCTTATCCGCCGAAAGATTTCTACAAATCGAACTAAATGAATTTGCTGATCAAATAAATCTAATGGATCTAAGATTCAATCAAGAATGGAACCCTAAAACTGATCCTTCCCTATTATACGAAACTGGTTACACATACTCTCGCTACAATCCTCTAATTTATGATGCTGTATCAAACATCCATTACTTGGGCAGATTGCTAGTGGACCATTTATTTGTCGATGAAAAATCTAGAAATAATCCTGAATTTCGTGCAGAAATATTAAGCCGTTGGATTTTATTGGGACTGTTATTCGATCAAAAAGGTGATATGGTTAGTTGGTTGGCTATTGCCTCCGTAATATGCTCAATCCCGGTTCTAAGATTACGCAAAACTTGGTCCTTTATTGACTCAAAGGTTCAGAAAATTGCTTCATCCCAGTTTGCTCCTGTCATTTTTGAACTTGACAGAAGAAGTTTAATATCAGAAGCTACTCACAAGACTGCTTATCATGTCATAGCTCCTCAAGGAATCGGTAAAACATACTCTAAAAACAGAGTTGTCCCTTATTTTGGTGATTTAAGTATCAAAATGGTTGCTAGCTCGAATATTAAACAATGCGAAAAGAGAGATCAGCGTATTAAAATCTCATTCTCAAGATGGGATGAATACCTAGATCAAGTCCAAGATATAAAAGATTTCGGCCCATTTCCTAAACCCATTCCAGGCCTTCAAAAACTATTATATAATTTACTAAACACACATGTCTCATTACCACCACTCAAGCAAGAAGATATAATGGAATTATCCCTAGAAGTCGAATCGAATTATACCGGAAACTTTTTCGAATATCATTTCTTACCAAAAACTCCTTTTACTAATGGAGGTTTTGCTCCAATTGTATTTAATGAAGTCTTGCCGTATTATAAATTTTTAGACCAAGATTCATTATTGGAGGCTAGTGGAATTCCGAAAAACAGAAAAAGAGAGAGAGAAAAAGAAAGAAGGTTGGCCATTGCAAAAGAGTTTGGTGAAGATGGTGAGCGTCTAGAAAGAAAAATCGATCACATAACAGCACCAAATATGAATGCTCATATTACTGGCATTGATGAGGTGGACATTTTAAACTATTCAGCAACCATTAAACTTGAAAGTCATAACCTTTTCATGGATTATGTCAAAGACATTTTTAATATCGACACATCAATATTTCATATATCGGATGGAATTGTATTTAAAACACAAAATGACAACGGTTTTAAGTTTCCAGGCTTTGCTGGGAACGACGAAGACAATAAATTTAGAAACAGCAAAAGAGTTTCTGTTGTTGATTCAAATGATGTTTTCAATATTTTGGATAAGCCTATATCAATCAATGTTGTCCTAAAATCTGTATCACTTGAAAGATTAATTGATATATTAGTTTTAACTCCTGGCATATTTTCTCATTTTATTGAAAAGGCAGACATTGATAAATACTTTTCTATGATTCAAACCGATCAAAACAGTGTTGGATACAATTTTGTTAATTTAAATATGGATTTAAGACTATTTACTGCTACATTTTTTGCCTGTTACAGAAGTTTCTGCTGTCCAATACAATTACTAAAAAGCCTTGGAAGACGTTTTGTGGGTGCTAAATCTGCTGCAATATCTATTCAAAGACTAAAAGAAAGTAACTATCATACTGAAGACCACGTTTTCCCAGATTGGGATTCATCAAGTGGAATCGATGACCCTGAAGTAAATTGGAAATATGCTGGGCAAATTGGAATAGGAGTTCTTGAAGCATTATATATCATGGTTTCTGATCATTTTAGTGACTTTGCTGATGATTTATCTACCAGACAGATGTTTTTAGAAATTTTGAAAATTATTGATCAAGAAGTTTCATTAGATTGGAAAACAATTCTTTCTAGATATAAATACACTGAGCAATATGCAGAACTCAAACCACTATTTGAGAGGCTTTTGTCATTATACAAAAAGATTAGAAAAACATACATTAAAAAATCCTACAGGCCTATTGATCCTTATATGAAAACTCAGACCTATAGCTCGACTTTATCTACAATTCCTCATAATGGGTTGTTACCTTCTTCTAGCCTATTTAACGAAATTGAAGAATTCATAGAAAAACTCGACATTATCGTCTGTGAAGCCTTTAACTATATTTCTGTTTCTGATTGGATGACTGTTTTCGAATTATTGGAAATGCAAATTGTCAAAAGTCCGACTAGCCTTTTTAACTATAAATCAATGAACACTACGATTTCAGAAGATGACTTAAAGATTTCAACAATTTTTTCGTTTATTGAAACTCTATATGGTGAAAATTCCGATGATTTAATAATAAAAAAATTTCCTCCATCTGTGCAAAGTATTATTGAATTACATTCTAGGATTGAACATTATTTTAAAGCGTTGATTACAGATCCAAAAATTACCATTGTTGAACGTCGTGGGAGAATGGCTACAATACTAACAATGCTCAAAATTTCTCGTTGCAGAATGGAGAGCTTAGACTTATTCATTGAAAATTCACAGGTAAGTTCTTCAGCTCACATTCCATCCTTTCTTGAATCATGTATTTCTCAAGCAATAATTTCTCCAGAAAGTAGATGGTTTGTAAATACCTGGATATACACATCTGCCAAAATTAATACTGGAAAGAACATTTATAAATGGGATACTTTATCCGATTTATTGCCGGTATTTCCTTCATCTATTCTTAGTGATGGATTGAAGCATAATTTGACTCCTTGTTTGGGTTGGTTGGTCGAGAGATTGCTTGAAATAGCGTTGTATATTCCAAATATATCTGTTCAAGATAGCAAGTTGATTAACTTTGATAAACGTCGTTTCCTTTTTAATACCGTAACTTCTGTGCTAGAAATGAAGCCATTTGAATATAATATCACGCCAGAAGAGTTTGATCATATCAAAAATAATTTCGCATTTCTTTATGTTTTGAAAAAAGATCCTTTTAAAATTTCAGATATCAGAAATACCTCTCAAAGAGAAAATAAAGAATATTCTAGAAATGAACAAAGAAATAAATTATTTTCGACTTTAGTTAAAGCTGAATATGATAAATTGAGCAGAGATAGCAAAAAGAAAGATATGTTGGAGATTCATGAAAATAAGTACTACAATCAAAAATTTCCTGTTTCGCAATTCACGTCTAATATCACAACTGGAAACAGACCAACTCATCACCAATCAACAACATCTTCATCTTCTTCTATTCACTCTTTGCAAAACTCAAAACGTACTCAAACTAATTCTAGTAATAATTTGAATGAAAAATCCAACAGTTTCCAATCAAATTCGAAACAAAATGGTAGATTTAGGATTGGAGGGTTGTTTAAGAGCGCTGTCAGACCATTTTCAATCAATGTTGGAAATTCATGGGCAACTGACAAAGTATGTGCTCCATCAGAGCTTCCAAACCCTTATACAATTAATGATCTGAGATCAAAACCTTTGTTTCAAATATCCTTATTTGAGTGCAAACCATTGATTATCCACTCTTCATCTATTCAAGGTTTTTTCAAAATAGTATCTCTATCCGGTGAAGAATACTCGTTTCAAGCTGCAAATAACAGAGAAGCTTCTGATTGGGTCAAAACCCTTCAACTTTCTAAAAGATACAATTACTTGTCAAAGGATTCCAAATGTAATAGCGACACTAAAGTATTTGGCGTTCCAATTCAAGATGTCTGCGAAAGAGAAGGCAGGTACGTTCCTAGTGTCGTTGAAGATTTGTTATCTGAAATTGAAAAACGTGGGCTAGATGAAGTGGGTCTTTACAGAGTTCCTGGAGCTGTGGCTAACATTCAAGCTTT
>JAKTTS010000526.1:0-11063 GCA_030560485.1 Ascoidea tarda (nom. inval.)
ATTATTATTATTATTATTATTATTATTATTATTATTATTATTATTATTATTATTACTAGCTTGATCATTATTTGAAACTTTTTGTTTAGAAGTGAATTTTTTAGCTTGTTTCCTTAAAAAGTCAGATTCGGCTAATAAAGGGGAAAATAAAAGATTATTATTGCTACTGTTATTACTTGTAATAGTCGAGTTGGAATTGGAATTGGAAATAGAATTGGAAATAGAATTGGAAATAGAATTAGATGTAGAATTGGATGTAGAAGTAGAAGAAGTAAAATTAACTGAGTTGCTATTGTTATTGGTAGTAGTAATAGTAGTGTTAGTGTTAGTGGTTGTAGTAGTGTTAGCAGAAGTATTATTGTTAGTGAAATTTGGGGATAAAGGGTTGATTAAAGTGGAGCTTGAGTTAGTAATTGAGTTCAAGTTTGAAGTTGATGTCGAGTTTGAATTTGAATTTGAATTTGTATTTGAATTAGAGATTGAATTGATTGAAACGGAAGAGTCAGTATTAATTGATAAATTTTTTTTATTGAGATTGTTTAAATTGTTAATGTTATTTAAATTCCAAGAGTCGTGTTTAGTAATGCTATTGTTACCGTTATCGGAATTGTTCAAAATAGAATCCAAAGTAAAATGCTCTTGATTATTTAGATGCAAAAAGTTTAAACTTTGAGATTGAGTTTGATGATGAAAAGTTGGAGATAGAACTTGAGAAATAGGTCTACTATTTCTATTTGAATTAAAAGAGTTATTGAAAGAGTTGTTGAAAGAGTTGTTATAGTTGCCATAGTTGTTATTATTGTTATTATTGTTATTATTGTTATTATTGTTATTATTGTTGTTGTTATTGTTATTTGCGATAATGTTATTGGGATTATTATTTGTAATATTATTGATAATATCTAAAGATAGATATGTATTATCTAGAGTGATTTTTGTTAGTAAATATTTCAAGATTTCCTCATGATCATTATTTGAGTTAATGTCATTAAAATTAAGGAAATGATCATAAAAGAGATCGATAAAATGGATTTTTTGGGCAAAGGGGGAGTCCGAAGCAAATTTGATTAATAAAGATTTGAACAAGAGCAAGTCATTGTTATTGTTATTATTATTGTTGATGTTATTGTTATTGTTAACATTATTATTGTTATTAGTATTGTTAATATTAATATTGTTATTGAAATTATTATTAGTGTGAATGTTGTTCAATAGATTGGATGGTGTTGAGATGTCGGTATTGAAATTGTTGAAGTTACTAAAATTGTTAAAATTACTAAATTGGTTAAGATTTTGTTGATTAAAACTGTTATTGAAATTAGAATTGAAATTGTTAATGCTGTTGATGCTGTTGATGCTATTGTTGTTATTGTTATTGTTGTTGTTGTTATTGTTGTTGTTGTTGTTGTTGTTGTTGTTGTTGTTGTTAATAATATTAGCGTTGTTTAAATTTGAGTCAATATCAAAATGATATCTTGAAGAAGTGGGGGATAATAAGGACATGGAAGTATGGGAATGAGAAGGAGAGATCAAGACTGAGTTATTGATGTTGTTATTGGGATTCAGATTCAGATTCGGATTAGAATTGGAATTAGAATTAGAATTAGAGATGGTGCTAAAGGAGTTGTTGTTGGTATTGCTATTATTGTTATTATTGTTATTATTCGATAATTGAATCGGTGGAGGAGATAAGATTGATGATCTTGAGATGTTTAAATCTGGAGAGATTAAGTAGTTTAAAGATTGAGATCTGTCATAGGTGGGAGTTGTGGTGATGTTGTTTAGATTGTTGTTGCTGTTATTGAGATTGTTAAGATTGTTGAGGTTGTTAAGGTTGTTAAGAGCATTGTTGCTGTTGTTATTGTTGTTAATATTGTTAATATTGTTAATATTGTTAATATTGTTAATATTGTTATTGCTATTAAGTCTATTTAGTAGAATATAGGATCTGCTGTTATCTGGATTAAATAGATTTTGAGGTTGAGATTGTGTTTGACAAAAAACATTACTATTATTGATATTGTTGTTGGTGTTGTTCAGATTGGAAGAAAGAGATTCATAAGCAGATTGGATGGGGGACCTAAAGTTTGACATTTCTTTAAATAAAGAGAATGGGAGTTCAATAGGACTTGGTAAGGATTAGAAATAAACAGAAATAATAACAAAGATGATAATAATAATAATGATAATATTAATTCAAGATGGAAACCAAAATTCATGAATGTGCCCTGAGATGAGTGGATGGGTGTATCTCTCTTTTTGGGGTTTCTTTTTCTTTTTCTTTTTCTTTTTTTTCTTTTAGTTTGATGGCGTTATTATTAGCAAGATTGTTGGAGGATTATAAAGAAGATAAACCGAACAGGATGGCTAACAAATTCGTAGCAGACTTAGGTGACCAACGATAGAAAGAAGCAAAAAAAAAAAAATTTTCTTATAGATAGCAAAACCCAAAATAGCCAAAAGAGAGCTGAAACGAAATTTAAGTGGGAGATGAAAGTGAAGGAGAGAATGCTGGCGATGAAGATGGAAAAGGAGAAGAAGAGCAGAGCAGCTAGGCAGCAGGAGCAATGGCTCGAGAGACGAGGGTGGATTGCAATATATCAGCAGTGTATCTGGAGTAGAATCACAGCACAGCTCAAACACAGCTCCATTTCATCTTTTGCCATTGGAAAGAAGTTTTTTCTGAAAACGCAACGGGCGAAAAGACCACGGCAGTGGGTCGCACGTGCATTGTCTAGTCTGCGTGTGAATGCGTTGAGATGCATGTGTGAGGAACCACCGCAGTGGAAGCGTGGTTGGTAAGCGCTTTGTCAGCCGTTGCACGTGAGCCGTGGTGATCCGCGTTCTGCTGTGGAAATGGAGAGAGTTGGGGGTTGTTGGCATTGAGCTCTGTGGTGAAGAGTTTGGTGAACAGCTGGAGAAGGAGCAGGAGGAGCAGCGAAAGAAGCAACGAAAGAAGCAACACGACCAACAGCAGAATAAACAGCTGCAATGCCTTCGTGGTACTCGACCTCCCACGACTCAATGCCTGGAACAGCTCCAGTGCTCTCCCACAACTCGCAGAGAATTCAACCGTATGATTTGCACGCCTCGCGCTCCTTCACTAATTCTTTCTCCAACTCCTCGTTCTCAGTCCTTTTCAACTTCTCTCAACTTCTCTTCAAACTCTTTTCAGCTGTTTCCAACTCTTTACCCAAGTCCTTCGATACATCCATTGGTCTCACTCTCCTCTGTTAATTGCTGCTCTCAGTGCTTTTTGTTTGCTCCTCTGCCTGGACAATGGAAAACGACGAAATTAGAGTTGCCAAAATTGCAGATGTTTTGCTATCCAAAATTCGAGGCAGCATTGACAAGCTTATTCAACTCGATAACTTCACCATAAATAACATTGAAAATGCCACTCTGAACAGTGCTGTGGAAACCAACGAGGAAATCAAGTTGAAGACCCTATCCAGTTTAATCAAGGACATTCATCAGTTCCAGCCTTGTCCTCAGCTATTGGACAAGCCTTTGCCGGTTTTTATATCAAAGCTATCAAACCACTATCTATCCATAATCAAAAACGACGCTATCAGCAACTTGAACAAAACAACCAAAAGTAACAACACCAACCCCCAATTCAATTACGACTGGATATCTGAAATCATCTACAACTTTACCAAAATTAGAGGCATAAAATCAATCTCCATCTCCTTCTCCTCAGATATCTACATCATAGATCTTCTACTAAACAAAATTGAATTCTTATCCTTTTCTTCTCCCTCATTGTCCAACGCCAATTGGCATGAATTGTCCTTTCTCTTGCTCTGGTTATCCGTCTTAATCCTAGCTCCTTTCCCTCTATCCTCAATCAACCCTCAAATCCCTAAAAGAATCTTCAAAATATCCAACTACTACCTAACTGAAAAGTCAATTGGCAAGGAAAATGAGGTCTCCATCTTACTATTCTCAAAGTTTTTATCACGAAATGATACCTCTTCTTTCAATTACCTCACCTCCTATTACTTGAACTATTTATTCAAATTCGATCCACTTAAAAACTCATTCACAAACCGTTTCCTCAACATGGACGATAATGAAAAACTATCAAATCTAAAATTGCTATCAAATCTACTAAAATTCATCAAAAAGGATACAATATCCCCCTTTTTACCCCTCCATTATTCTCTAATCAATAACCACTTTATTGCTCAATTCAGTGCTCAATCATCTCTATCCGAAAACTCAATAATATCAAAATTCATCAACAAAAATTTAGGTAAACTAGGCACATCTCTACTCTCAATTGATCCAGATCAACTACAACCCCCAACTGCCTCAATTGATTCCAAAAATCAGCCATCTTTTAACCATTTGATTCATTTATTCAAAAATTTCGATTCTTTTGAGAAAATTGAACAAATAATATCAAACCTACTAATGCAAATCGGCCATAAAGACACGATCATCCGTTACTGTGTATCAAGACAAATCTCAAAAATAGCCAATCTTTTACCAACTGACTTTCAACTAGACATCATCAACAACTTAATTTCAGAATTAGATATCCAAAATTTCAACTTTAACTCAAATCTCCATTCTCCCTCATCTCCCTCATCTCCTTCACCCCCACCCTCTTTACATTTAATCCCCTTTAATTCAGATCAAATCAATTTCGACCTCATCTCTTCAGATCGTTACCATGGCATCCTCCTAACCCTCTCAGAACTAACAAATAAAAGACTAATCCCCATCAACTACTTCTACCTACTAACCTCAATCCTACACAAATCTCTTTTCTTCAAACAACAACACATAACTTTCATCTCAGGCTCAAATGTTCGTGATTCCTCTCTTTACCTAGCCTGGTCTTTTATTAGAAGCTACACCTCTTTAAGAGACGAAATTCCTGTACAAATCTTACTACAATTATTCAACGACTTGATCATAACCGTATGCTTCGATAAAGATATCATGATAAGAAGAGCTTCAAGTGCCGTCATCCAAGAACTAATAGGAAGATATGGTAAAATCCTTTGGAATGTCATTGTCAAAAACTCAGATTACTACGACGATTTTCAAAATTACACTCCCAAAAATTTATCAGAACTAAGTTTAAAATTAATAGAAATGCTAGATTACACCAAATTAGGTAATTTAAAACTATCTTATCTAGAAATATCCTTTGATATCTTTACAAAACTAAACCTTTTTCAAAAAAGTTTTTTAAGCTACCTAATTAACTACAATTTAAATGCCAACAATACCTCCGAAATCATTCAAAACTATCAAAGCAATGAAGGAATAAACTCTTACGATCCAGAAATTAGAAAATTAAGTGCAATTATATTAAAAAAATTGTTACAATACAAACAAAATCAATATAAATCAATTCAAAATAAATCAATAAAAACTAAATCTCTAAATTCACTTCAAAACCCCCAAATTCCTCAAAAAGATAATATTGATAATGATATCCAGGTGCAAGAATGTAATGAAATTCAATCAAATAATAATGACTCGATCAATAAGGAACTAATTAATAAAGAATCAAATACCATTAAATTAAGCAATGACAAAACTTTCGAAACGCAACAAACCCAAGAAAAAAAAGAATGTGAAGAAACTGATGAAAATAATGAAAATAATGAAACTAATGATAAATCGAATGTTCAATTAAGTGAGAATGATAGCATTGTTGAATCCCAAAAGATTGATGGAATCAAATCCGAAGAAGCTGAAGTAAAATCTAAAGCTGAAATCAAGTCTGAAGTTGAAATTAATGATTATTCAATCAACAATAAGAAAAGTTCTGAAACTGAAAAAGATGAACTCCAAAAAGACGCTGTTCGAATTATTTCAGAAGATAAATCAAATGAAATTTCAAGTAAAAATTTAAGTGAAAATTTAAATCAAAATTTAATAACGGAAGCCACTCTTGAAAATAACATTGAAGATTTCAATTCAGTAGTTCTTATCTTAATTGGTGTGTTGATAAGAAGATGCAAATTAAAAAATATCGAGGGTAATTTTTATGCACTTGCAGAGATTTTGCCATTAGTTTTTCCAGAAATTCCATATAATCTTGATGAATTTTATTTTAATAACACTTTAAAAGATTTATTGCATAAAACAAATATTCTACAAAGTGATATTGTGACATTATTGAACTCAATAGTGGAAATATTACATGAACAAAAATTCGATTACCATAAAGACCCTCCTCACAAAGGCGAGGAATTTATTTATTTATTGGGCACAATTCTTCCGTATGTAAATTACCTATTCATTTATAATAACCCAAGGCAGTTTGACGGTTCAACAAAATTGAAAAATAGTGATCCATTAGGCTTAGATTTTTACAACTCGGTCTTTAATATCATTAGGCAAACATCCAACGATATTTCAGAAAAATTCAAATTTTTTGTTGAAAAGCTCTCTTTAATTAACTTGAAATCAAAGACATTTACCGATTCAATTTTCATCAAAAAATGGCTATATTATATCAAAAATGGAAATTTAATTAGCTCTGAGAATTTTGGATATCTTAATTTAGATTTTATTTTCCCTTACTTAGAAAGTAAAATACTTCCAATTTTAACTGATAAGAAGGTTGATTATCAAATAAGAAAAAACATAATGACATCTATTTCAATTATTTTGAGTAGACCTGTTGAACCAAAGAATGAGCGTTTCAAATTATCTGGGGATTTTATGATTGAATTAATCAATCAGCTTGATGATTATACATTAACCAATCAAGGAGACGTTGGAAATAAGGTCAGATTTGAAGTGATTCAATTGATTTTTAATAATAGGAAATCGTTTTTGGAGAGTGTGAAATACATTCAATTGATTGAAAAGAAATTGATAAGAATTTCAGGTGAAGTCATTGACAGATTAAAATTTAAAGCTTTCGAATTGCTACTAATAATTAAAAATGAAATGAAAGATTTGAAGAAATTTTCATCAGATTATAATTATATCAAATATTCAGATGAAAAATATAAACAAAAACATGGAAAATCATACCTAGATTTAGTTCCAGAAAATTGGAGTTTTGATACAATGTTTGATTATTATAAATTTTTATTAAATTTTTATTATGATAACTATTTGATAGGCATGTGGGAACTTATTTTAAAGAAAAATCGAAGTAAAGAAGAAAATGAAAAATTGAGTTTCTTAAAGGATGTTTCAAAAGAATTTTGGAAAGGATTTGTGTTTTCAGCAGGAGCAATTCAGGCATCAGATACTACTATTATTCATTCGTTAAATTCACTAATTTGGTTTTTAAATAAAAAGTTATCGAGCGATAAATTTATAATTATTGAGCTAATGAAACATTATGATTATCATTATGAAGTCGAAAATGAATCTATCAATAAAATCATTTTAAAAAATGAGGAGTTGAAAACTCTTATTTTTACAGATATTTTAACAATTTTGAAGAATGACCCAACGGCTTCAAAGAATACATCAACGTTTAATTCAAGAATCCGAGTTTCTAGAGGAGGAAGAGACGTTTCGAATAGAAACATGGTAAATAAGTCATTAGTTAACAATCGAGTAGTGAAAAATCAATTATGTTGTTTGAATTTATTCTCTAAGCTATTTGATGCTAATATCAAATTGCCAAATGCAGACCAATCCATTGAATCGAAAGAAATCAAGAGCGTTGATGCTGAGTTGGTTAAGCCAGTTATGAAAACTCCAACGCTTAAGAGAAAGGTTTCGGCTAATTTTATGCCACTAATAAAGAATACTATTGGTCCATTGGATATTAAAAAAAGAAACAGTCCATCACCACCTTCATCTCAAACATCGAGATCGCCATCATCATTGAGAAAGTCTGTTCCTAAAACAGGTAATGAGTCATCAGTTACTATACAATCACATAGCAACTTGGTCAAGGCATTGTATATTAGAACATATAATTTGCATTTGAACACAGCAAATTTTGTGAAGATATCTCTATGTCTTAAAATTTTTCAATATTTAATTTTAATTGAGGACTTCAAAGAAAGTTTAAAAAGATTGTGCTGGTTGTGTTGTAATCATCAATTGAAGAAAATAAAATTATTAAGTTGTGAATATTTGTATCAAATTTATTTTGATAAATTGAGCAAGCTAGTTGACGATAGTGATAATAATATTGATGAGGATAAAATTGAAATGGACGATGATGATATGGAAAAGGGCAATAAAGAATTAATTCAAAATCCGAAAATATCGACTTATGAAAAAAATGGAAATAGTATAATTGAAGAAAAGGATGATAAGTTGATAATTCAACGGATTATTAATAGCAAAGACAATTTTGAAATAAATGAGAAAGTTGAAAAATCAATCGATGGCCAAGTGAAGAAGAATAGTAGTGATGATAAGACTAAGAGTAAAAACGATAATAGAGATTCTGTTAAAAGTAATTTAGAAAAGGCGTTGAAAATCTTATCAGATATCGATTGGAATGGTGAAGAAGATGATAGGCTCAAGGCATATTCCAATAGTTTATATCTTGAGTGGTAAATAGAAGATTTTTACGTTTTTAAAAAGGTTGAAACCCGTATTATCGAATATGTGCGATATCTATAGATAAACACATGCAATAAATGTAAAGAGAAATATATCATAGTTTAGCTACAGAATATAATTATTCAAATCAAATCAATTAAATTAATAAAGAATATAGAAAAAGATTCTATTGAGCGTTTAAGATAACAAAACCAGCTTAACTGACTGGCAGATAAGTGAAGTGCAGTCCAAAGAGAGAACTAAAAAAAAGGAAAGAGTGCAAAAAGTTATATTATAAGATAAGATGCTTTAATACCTTTAGTCGTTGTTGTTAGTCCAGTGGAAAAAAGTCCATGGAAGAACAGGCCAGAATAAACAGGCAGAAATACCAACAGACCAACCAAGAACTAAAGGAACTTGTCTTTTGAACTCAGTCGACCAGAATGAAGGACCGATTTTCTTTGGGAAGCCCTTGGTTGCAGCTTCTTTGGCAGCTTGTCTAGCGATCATAGATGGAATCATTTTGGAGTTGTAGGTCTGTAGTCCTCAGGATATGGTTGTTAGAGAGTGTTGTTAATGGGTGTTGTTACAGGTGGAAGAAGAATGGAGAGAAAGATGAAAAGAGAAAGTGAAATATATTCAATTAACAGCCAATCACAGCGCTCGAATTCCACAGAGGTCCCGCGGGGTCTGTGTATCGTTGCGGGATGTGAGGTCTGTGGAAAGGCCCCGAGGCTCTGAAGGAAAAACGCTACTTTGGGGCTGCTGGGGTTTGATATTAGATATTTATTGAATAGATATTTATAACATAAGAATCGTTAAAAATTTTAGCGTTGAGAAAAAAATTAGCAAGAACAGAAACTGGAGAAAATAGCACAGTAGTAAATAGAGGTTTAATTTGGTGTTATGAGCTCTATGGATTGTTAGTTTTGTTTAATTTGTATGGGATAACAGGCCAGAATAACATAAGTGTTATACCAACACCCCAGCCAATAAAATTGTTTCCAACTCTTTTAAATTCAGATTTTATCCAGTATGGATTAAAACCACTTTTATGAAGTTTGGCAGCACTGGTTGCTTGTCTTAAAATGATTGACGATTTCATTGTTACTGGTTAATATAATATTGATATTGAAAGTGTGAGTGAGTGTGAGTGTTGAAGTGGTTCTGATTAGCTAGAAATTATTGTGATTTGCTGGAATATGTGTTGGTGTAAGAGACTTGAAGAGCTATATTTGAAAAATGTATCGATATAGTATTACAAGACTATGTTGTTAAGGGAATTTTTGCAGTTTATATAACAATTTTCAGATTTGAAATACTAAAAGAGTGTTGGTCTAATGGTGTTTAAAAATTGAATAAAATTTTAACCTGTCCACCAATTTTACAGATTATTGGTACGATTGGTGAAATTGCTAATTCCTTTTGGTTTAGTGTTGGTTGTAAAGCAAGTGTGTTTACACTTATGTTCTGATTTTTCTCCATGGCTCCATAAACGAATAAGTTTATTTCTGAAGATCACTCTTTAACAACACTACAGCTGTAATTACAGTTTTATTCAGTAAATGGTGTCTGCTAATTTAATGATTTTAATTGAATTCAATTGAATTTAATTTGTTTTTTATTATAATTTTACAAGAAAAACATTGAAATAACATTAATACAATAATTTTCTTGTGGTTTTCTTTTTGAGAAGAAGAGTTTCTTGTGTTGTTAAAGTTTAAGTGCTCTTTTCTGTTTTGACCTTTAATTTCTTTTCCTTGGACCAATAAACAATCTTGTTTAACAGTAACTCGCGGTTTGCAAATTGTTTATCTGAAATATAATTCAAACTCAACTGATAATTATTCATTTTAAAGAATCACACATAATCTGATTTTGGCATAGTTTTACTTATCAGATTGAACAAATGGGAAACTTTATTCAGACATTTGATTATCCAGCATTGTTTGGACTTTCCAAAAATCCGGGTTTACAAATGTTCCGTTTTCTTTTGATAGAGCAGCACCCTAACCAATTGCATCTTGGTTGCATGTAAGCAATACAGTCTATTTTGCTGAGTGAGTTTGGCGAAATTGGTTTGTTTGCAATCAATTCAAACGATTTAGCAATTAGACTCAAAAGAAATGTCTTTTGAAATCCAATTGCAATGGTCTTCTATCACAAATAAGTTTGACCTGCTTACAAACCCGTTGACTCAATAAATCAAATCAAGACTGAAATTTCTAGCACTGTTAGCACCTCACTATTTTCAAACAACACCAAATGTTGTCATATCACGAAAAGAATTGATCTATTATTAAGGGCATATTAGGCTACTTCTTCATCAAAAACCAATCACAACCCGGTTCTTCCCTATATTCACAGTGCAAAATAATATTTGAACCTCCTGGGAAAACGCCCTTCCCATTTTCACAGGTAAACATACACGCAAACAGGTATAAAATGTACACACCGCAATATATAGCATTAAAAAAGGTTCCTGAGTCATGACACTTTACACATTCTTAGTGATTTGCTTTGGTAGCTCAGTCGGAAGAGCGTTAGTCTCATATAAACTCAGTTTAATG
>JAKTTS010000527.1:0-11060 GCA_030560485.1 Ascoidea tarda (nom. inval.)
TATAATACAACTTATCAGTTGCTAAAAAATTCATAATTAAATTGCATCTATACTGCTCTTCAGCTTTATTTGAATCTTTAAATAAAAACTTAATAATGGATTTATATGATATTAATTGGAATTTTCTTATGAAATCAATTAAAACAAAACAACTTAATGGCAACTCATTCCAACATCTAAACACTGCCTCTAATGCCCAAACTGATCTAGTAACTTGTTCTTCTTCATTTATTGGTTCATAGTTTTTAACTTCATCTACAATTCAATCTTTAATTGAACCTTTAATTGGATCATCAGTTGGACCTTCAGTTGGACCTTCAGTTGGACCTCCAGGTGGGCCTTCAGTTATGTTTTCAGTTGTATCAATTCCAGAGGTTTTATTTACCTCAAAGATAATATCGTCTATTTCCCTTTTTTCTAATGGCAATCCTAAAATATACTTGGTGAAAATAGCAAAACCAACTATAAACTGAAAGACCTCTGAAACTCGTCCAGGGGAATATGCTGCAACAACTTGAAAAAATAAATTAATAAAAATCTTGTGAAAATTAAGATTAATATTATTCTTATGATTTAAATCATTTATAGAAAATTTTAATAAATGGTAGTGTTTAAGGAATGAATAACCATTTAGAGAATTGGAGGTAATAGTCTCAATAAACTTTTTCATTTGAGTTTTCAAATTTTCTGCATCAGAAAGAGTAGTGAATAGTGAGTCAATTTTATCATGTGAATTATAATGAACTTCATAATTTTCATCATCAAACTGAATCAAGTTATTGAATAAGTCCTTATCGTAATTAATTATTTGAGTTTTAGTAAATAGGGTATAATTTAAATATTCTTTCGATTCCTCAATTAAATTAATTTCAACAGTTGATTTATTTGAATAGATACATTCATTTAAAATTAAGTTTTTAATGAAAACGATTTTGGGATGATAAGAAATTTTATTTTGTTTAAAAAATTTTAAATCATTGGTCCATTCAAACCATTTCCAAATGAACCGAAAATTACTCAATTGAAAAGTAAACCAGTGTAAATATCTGAATCTTAATTCAAAATCTAAATTAAATAAGTTTCGGTAACAAAATCTAATGATTATACCAAAAATTGGAGCGAATTTAGAAGAAGATTCTGCACAACACTGAACTAAAAGATTCATGTAATAAACAAGAGATTGAGGCTCCTTGGGTAATTGAAATAATAAACCAAAAATAGTTTCGACAATGACGTGCTCGATTTTCCATGGCACCTTTTGAATATTTTGACCATCAGTATCTTGATTTAGATTATTATTTTGTAATTTCAAAGAAGATTCAAACACTTTATCTTTAAAGTATAGATGAATTGTTGAAAGCTTCAAAACAATTTGAAAGACGTTATAATCCATTGAAATTATAAGGTCCTTTAGAAGATCATTGATTAAAAGATATTGAAAAGAGTTGATGTCAGGAATTATTTGAACATTGTCCTTTGGAGGAAACATTTGAAAAGATAAATTCGGATTTTTCCAAGTGTTATCGATGATGGTAGTATTATTTTCGAAATTAGAATAAGGTAATAGTTCATCAACGGTTGGTAATAAGATTGCGGGAAATTTTTTGAAGATAGCTTTTGTATCATTATCAATAGTATTGTTATTTTGGTTTTCAATTTCAATTTCAGTTTCAGTTTCAATTTTATCGAAATTTTCAGTTTCTGGTTTATGTTGATCATTATCGTTATTATCGTTATTATCGCTATTATCGTTATTATTATTATTATTATTATTATTATTATTATTAAAAGATTTTTGAGATTCAAGATAAGATTTATTGATATCAATTATATATTCAGAGATATTTGAACGAATATCAGGAAAGAATTCAAAAAGAGAAGCCCAATTATTTTTTGAAAATTGATCGATAGCAGATGAGATTCTTTGAATATTATTTTTTAAATGATAATTTGGATCTGAGTCGGATACAATATTCTTTGGGTTAATAAAAGGATCGTAAAGAGCAGTTGAATCAAGAGGAACTAAATTAAAATTTTTTGATGTTAAGAGCAAATTATTAACGTCATTAATAAATTGAGTATTATCGTTATCGGGGTCATTTAAATGGAATAATAAGATGTAAGGTAAAGAGATCAAGGAGTTGTAGTAAATTTGTTGGGCTAGTGGAGAATTTTTGTTTTCATTGATTAATAGATATTGGTTTTGTAAATCGATTGATAGATCAATTAAACCTTGAAAAATGTTTAGAATCAAGTTTTTGTCTATAAAAGTGGTTAAGCAAGATAAGAGTTTAAGAATTGATTTAATGTTATTCCATAAACCTTGATTTTTAAGATCAGAGATTAATTGGTGATAGAATTTGTTTTTTTGGTTAATGGTCAAGAGATCCGAAGAGGTGTCCAATTTGGACAAGTTGAATAAATCGACTAATTTCTGATGGAAATAGTCTATGAAATAGTTTGCAATTGGGTGATATTTTGATACTGAGACTTGAATTAAAGAGGATATTAAGAGGATTTTATGAGGTTGTTCAGTTATGATGGCATAGATGTGTAATAAAACGTTATCTCTAAAATAATCGGAAGCATCGAAATGGGATTTGATTTCATTGCTCCAGGTTTCAAGTTGTTCTACCAAAGGAATATCATCATTCAGTTTATCATCTGGTTCACCAATTGAAGCAATTTGAGAACAAAAAATTTGGGTAAAATCTTCAATAGTAAGCGTTTCGGGTTGGGGTTGGGGTTGATGCTGGTGTTGGTGTTGGTAATTATTATTCAGGTATCCAGCATTGTAACCACCGTTATAGCCGTAACTTTTTGTATCATCAATTTTATGAGGTCTCTTTCTCAGATTATAAGACATTGTGCAAAAAGAAAAAGATTATTTTGAATTAATTGAATTCAATTTGATTCAATTCAATTGAGTAAGCTTGAAATGAAAAAGAATTCTTTACTTTTGCTTTAGTTTTTTCTTCTTCTGAAGATGTTATGCGCACGTGATGTGTTTGTAGAAACATCCGTGAAAACATCCGTGTCTGATAATGTAATACGAGATCCGCGTGCGGATTTACGTGAGGCGGGTGGAAAATTGGAATGGAAGCGGAAAAAAAATAATGTGAGTTGAAGAACAATAGTAAATAGACAGAGTGCTGGAACTGCAGAGACAGTGGATAGGCTACGATAGAAGAGAGTCAAACCAATTATGTAAGCCAGGAGATTCAGGTGGGAATTGCGATAGTGTCAAGAGGTGAGGAACGGGGCAAACAATACAAAACCAAGAAATGGGATTGCTTTTAATAGAAGTCGAGAAGGGAAAGGACGCTAAGTGAGGAGGCATGCAAGGGAGTGAGTAGCTGGGAAATTCGTCTTCTGAGCGAGTGCAAACAGAGCTGATTGGCGGAAAAAGAGAAAAAAATATCAATCAAAACCAGAAGGATGTTTTCTGGATTTGAGCCGCCACAGTTCTTGGAGATTTTCGTGAGGAGTGCACTGTGTGATAGATTTGGCAGAGGAATGGCTACGAAGCGGCATTGCAGTTCGGGCCAAGTAGAGGAAAAACAAAGCCTGAAAGAAGACGGGCAGGAACTTGGTATCTTGATATCTTGATATCTTGATATTAAGACAATCTGATAGCAATACCAGATTAGGTGGGCGACATCAAAGCAATGGAGTGGAAAACAAAGCCTTTGGGATGGAGTAATGGCTTAATTGTTCTTATTGGTATGAAGATCCAAGAATTCATTCCAGTTGGAGCTTGAAAGTAGCACCCAATGGCAGTATTGCGTTCGTAACTAAAGGACTAAATAATATGAAATGGGAAGTAAGGGATATTAAGGTAATCTTGAAGAGATGGAAAAGAATGGAAAATGGAAAATTGGGAAAATTGAGAAATTTTGGAAATTTTGGAAAATTGGGAAAATTAGGAAAATAAAGAATTTTTGCTCATTTGAAAAGAAATTGTCTAGATTCGTTTAAATGGCGGATCTAAAATGAGTTACAAGACTTACGGAAGAGATTGGTGCGTGGTTACGTTTGGTAGATGTATTGTGAAACAAGACGTAAACCTGCCAGTATTGATATAACGGGTTGATGTAGCAGTTATAGTAATTGAAATGTGTTTCTTAAAGAAATATTGCATTTCTGAGAATTGTAAAAGAGTAGTAAAGGATTAATAAAAGATTAACAAATAATATTATTTGGCAGTCATAGAAACCCTGAGTGTATGAGTTTGGAAATCGATAAAGGTGAGAAGTGAAATGGAAATAGAATGCAGGACAAGTAATGTACCAAAAAAACAAGAGATGGAGGGAATTTAAAAGAGCTTTATAAACACAATAATAAATGGGGAAAAGATGAAATTGACCAAAGGAAGAATAAAAAGTCTCCTTAAGTTTTGCCAAAAAAAGAAAAAACGTAATAAATAAATTGATGAATTGATGAATTGATGAATTGATGAATTGATGAATTGATTTGTTTATCTATTTATCTGTTTATCTATTTATTTATTTATTTATTGATCTATTAAATACGGCTATACTAAATATTATTATGACGGTTGTGATAAATATCTGGACAATAACATTGTGAGAACAAGAATAATAGCTTAAAGGGTTTGTAGAATGCTTGTAGTGTAATAAATTAGATAGTACGTATTGTTCACCCTCAAAAGCATGAGCAAAATTATTGAACAGAATGGCCATGAGGTAAGCTATAAAGTTGATAGAGTTGATAGAGAGTTTGCATTTAACTTAGTATGGCAGTAAATCGTTGTAATTCCCTGCCTACCGAAAAAGTATCAACTTCCTGGACCCAAAACAAGAAAAGGGAAAAAAAAAGTAGACGAGTAAAGAATTTATTAAACCAATAGAGAAACAGATGCTACAAGAGTGTAATTTTACTGCTAATTATAGTTGTAGTAGTTGTGCTAGTATGCTATTATTGTGGTATCAGTGTTGCTGATTAGTTTATTAAAGATATTAATCATTTGTTGAATATGATATAACAAAACGAAATTTCTTTTTTTTTCTTTTTTTTTATTATCTTGATCTCTTTATTGTAAAAAAAAGAAATTCCAAAGAAAAGAAAAGAAAGAAAGTAAATGCAGATATTATTGGCAGATGCAAACTTTAATGGGAAGTGGGCTTTAAAAAGGTTTCGTAATGTAATTGTATTTTTACTACAACAGTAGTGGTAAAGTAAGATGTATTATTATATATTATTATATATTATATATTATATATTATTATGTATTATTAGATATAATAATAGACTGATTATGATGAAAATTGAAACATTTATGAGGGATCATCAAGATGGAAGATGGCTTTTCAATAGTGTTCCATTGATAAGGCATCTTAATTTGAATTCCAATTAAAAGGAAGAGCAATTGAAATGGATTGGATTATTGTTAATATTGCTATCAACACATTATGGATTAGTTTTTGAACGAATTCAATTCTGATCCAACACTTGAATAGATCAGTTTAGATATCAAAAATAAAATTGGTAGTACAAAATGTTGAAAAAATTTTCTTGAAAAATTTCCAGGAAATTCTTAAAACTGTTAGGGAAAACAAAATAGGTGGAAAATACTAATACAAAAAGATTAAAATAAAAAAGCTTGTTGTTATTGGCTAATTAATCATGAATCACTTATAATAAAGTTCTTTTTTCAAGTAAACTTTTCTTGAGACACCAAGACTCAGGAGTCCAAAACTTGGTGCGATAACAGTAAGTTTAAAACGCCAGACACAGTAATTAGAACAACAACAATAGTCTTCATTAGCAATAAGGGATTAGTAATTGGTTATAATAGCCATCAATGTATATAGGTATAAATATATATATATAGATCATTATAAATCATTAAATATCATTAAATATCATTATATATCGTTATATATCATGTAATATAATATATAATGTATAATATATAATGATATATTATCATGTAGTATGTGGTATATAATTTAAAACAGGAAAAGAATATAATATAGGTCACAGTCATACTACTGGCAACACAACAGGATTTCAATTCCCATTGAAAGTTTTAAAAATAATTGAAATAAAAAGGATTGTTAATGGTTGTTCAAATAACAGATAGTTATAACAAATTGCCCATCTTTTGGTTCACGGTGCATGGTAGTTACCCTTGGTAATTACACTCTTTGTATCATATGATTTGTGTAAGCAATAGTATGGGATAAGTTGACCAAATACTACCTGGTCTAAATGCAGGATTACGTTGATAAATAAGTGTTGAACCTTAGCATGCTGCAATTATTCATAAATAGATCATATCAGTTTTTGTATTTAAAATTTTTACTATTCCAAATATTTTCTTAGTTGAAAATCAAAGATTTATCCATCTTTTGTTCATTAAAGAATTCTGTAAATAAGATAACTGAAAAATGGTATTGTTGCATACTACTGTATTGAAACAGCAGCACTCAAGCAACTCAGTACAATAGCGTAGTAATATAATGTAATGTAATATGGTAATGTAATATGGTAATGTAATATGGTAATGTAATATGGTAATGTAATATGGCAATGTAATATATTACCAGTTTTATTCGCTTTATATCGTTTTGCTTCAAGAAAACAGGTTATGTTTAGTTGGGTTTCTCCGAGCTCCTCCGGTTTTTCTTTTTATTCTCGCTCTCGTCTTTGTGTGGACTATTGGTCTATTTTTGTAAAGCTGTTTATTTTTGCACTGGTGTATTTTTTGCTTGCAATCAAGGCCATACAAAACAACAGCTTGGTCGTTCGGTGAGTTAATACCGCATACGTATTTTTTGAAACTAAAACCCAAAACCAATCAATCTCTGTTCGAAGAGATCAGTTTTTGTTTCAACATTGATATTATACCAATAGCTTGTAAAGCAGTGGATGTGGGCCAGCACAGCCAATGAGAACAGCGGATGGCCTGCAAAGCTGGAAAAACGCTGCCAAACAGGGCTGGAGACTGGGAGTTGGTATTGTTGGATCCATTGCTGTGAATAGGCTGTCTCGTTTTGCCTGCACAGTGTATGGGCAAATGATTTCAGCAATTTATCAGAATATATCATCCCATACCATCTCGTATTGCACTGGCCAGTTCCAGTGCTTGTGGCAATCCCTCAAATCCCAGCAGAGCACGATAGCGATGGGCCACGAGCAGCAGATGCGAGGTAAGAACAGGAGCATTGCATGTGCTGCTTCCTCTGCTGCCGCAGCTTCTCCTGCTTCTCCTGCTCTTCCTTTTCACAGCTTCTCGATCCATCTTCTCACGTCGTTCTCCTGCTCCAGCTGCAGCACTGGCCCTTACCCAGGACCAAAGGGTGGTTCCAAACAGGGACTGGCAAGCGATTGTGTGCCCAGCGAGTGCGTTGCGCCAGACTCCCGCGGTATGGCCCTGGGAGCTCAGTACACTGGGCCAATACAGTCATATTTCATAATTTAGAATTCCAGCTAAATTTTAAGAACCAACGCTATACAATTGTGAAATCTTATTCTGCTCCAACTGCATTGCTCTTAATACCTGATATTTCTATCGCTTTATTCCATTTGCTGTGATTTCAGTGTTTTTCACTACTTTTTGATAGTTGTTTTCTTCTTCCCAGATCTTTTTAATGACAATTTGACAATCTTATTTGCTTAGCTTGTTTCTCCCAACTTTCTCTTTTAATATAAATTCAACTTAATTTTCCCTCTGCCTTCATCCTCTTTCCTGCCATCTGCTAGAAAACCTCTTTTGCCCTTCTTTTTCCTGCTTTTTTGCTTTTCTCTCTTCTTGCTTTATGCCTATCAAACAAAGCAATACTCCATCCTTCAATTACACCCTCTCCACTATAAATCTATCTTGCTATCCTTTTGTGGCCTCCTTTTATTATATTTTTTTCATCACATTCACCATCCTTTTTACTATTTCAATCGCATCATCTACCACCACCCACCCATTGTGTTTCAATTCACATTTTCGTTTTTAATTCCATTTTCTTCCCCTTTTAATTAAATCCCACCCACCCTAGATCAGAATTAAAGTCAAAACCAGAACCAGAATCAAAAAAAAAAAAATCAAAAAAACAACAACTTCACTTTCAGGCCTTTTTTTTTAAAACTTTATTACTTTAAATCACTTTTACATAATCGCCATAGCTATCCCAATTGTTATCTCCATCTAAATATACAATATTAATATTCCTACTTCTATTCGATACCACTCTAAAAACACCACTAAAACTCAACAACAACTTGCAAATTTATCCTGTCTGAATGAACATAATAACCAACAATCACAAGAACAACATGTCAGCTCAATCCAATATTGCCAGAACTAATATAAGTTCATTCAACAACCCAATCTCCCACAACAATTCTCTCAATAACCAACAATCACAACTCTCAGCCCTACCCATCCCAATAAATCAACAAGACCAAAAAGACCAAATCCCACAAATCCCACAACTCTCTCAACTCTCTCAGGCTTTACAATCAAACCCACAACTACTGCAACACATTCCTCCATCTCAACAACAACAACAACTAATTGAACTGCAACTGCAACTGCAACACCAGCATTTACTGCAGCAACAGCTGCAACCTCAACCTCAACCTCAACCTCAACCTCAACCTCAATCACAATCACAACCACAACCACAATCACAATCACAACCCCAACCACAACCACAACTGCAATCACAACTGCAGCAGCAACAGCCAAATGATTCTCTTTCCTATAAACTACTATCTCTAACTGTTGAAACCTGGCTTGCTATCGGTACATGTGCTGAATCTATGAACGATGATGAGAGTGCTGCCTTTGCCTACAACAAAGTTTTGGCTCTAGTACCTGACAATGTTGTTGCCTCCATTGCCATCGGCAACTTATTCAGAGGCAGAGATTTATTCGCAAAAGCATCTGAATACTATCAAAGAGCCTTGACAATAGACTCCAAAAATGGTGATGTCTGGGGCTTGTTAGGCCATTGTTTCCTAATGCTCGATGACTTGCAAAGCGCCTATGGTGCCTACCAACAAGCTTTATACCATCTAAACAACCCCAATGCTCCAAAATTATGGCATGGTATCGGTATTCTATACGACCGTTATGGCTCTTTAGAATACGCTGAAGAAGCCTTTGTACGAGTCCTAGAATTGGATCCAAACTTTGAAAAGGCTTCCGAAATCTACTTTAGATTGGGCATCATATATAAACATCAACACAAACTACGCGAAGCCTTGGAATGCTTTAAATATATTCTAGACAACCCACCAATCCCACTCACTCAACCCGATGTCTGGTTCCAAATTGGTGCTGTATTAGAACAGCAAAGAGACTACACCGCCGCTAAAGATGCCTACGAAAGAGTCCTATCCGTCAACCCTAACCACTCAAAAGTACTACAACAATTGGGCTGTCTTTACTCTCAAAATACTGCTGAATTTAAAGACTTTAGTAAAGCATTGGCCCTTCTAAACGAATCCTTGAATATTGACAGAACCGACGCTCACACTTGGTACCACATCGGAAGAGTCTACATGATGACAAACGATTACTCGTCAGCCTACGATGCCTTCCAACAAGCTGTCAACCTTGAACAAAGAAACCCAACTTTTTGGTGCTCAATTGGTGTGCTATATTACCAAATGTCTCAATTTAGAGACGCTCTTGACGCCTATACTAAAGCCATTCGCTTGAATCCTTACATATCCGAAGTTTGGTATGATTTAGGTACACTATACGAAACTTGCAATAATCAAATCTCAGATGCTTTAGACGCTTACAAACATGCTCTAAGTCTTGACCCATCTAACCCCCATATTCAAAAAAGATTGGAAGAATTAACTCAATTCGAAGAAAGAGGTGGTGTTTCCAATGCTAACAACTCTTTACCACCACCAGCTCAAAGACCTGCTTTGCCCCAAACAATGTTGCCGAGTCATAAAAGCTCCTCATCAAGTCTTTTAAATGGCGTAAGCAGTAGTGGAAATCCTAGTAGCACCAATGGTATCAATGGAAGTCTTAATGGCATTAATGGCATCAACGGCATCAACAGTATCAACGGCATCAACAGCCTAAATGGAAATCTTAATGGTAATAGGAATATCAATGGGAGCAATGGGTTAAACCATTCACAAGAGTTAAACGGATTGGGATCAGGATCAGGATCGGGATCAGGACCGATTGAAAGAAATCCATATAATCCAGTTAGACCCTTACAAGTCCAATCTACTAACTCATTACCACCAACACAAACAAGTGCCGAAAACTCGCTACAACAATTGGCACATAACGAACAACAAATTAGAAATACATATTCTGCACAACCAAGTCAAGTAATCGATCAACCAAGTATTGCTCCATTGGGAAATATTTCTCAACCATCATATTCTCAAACTCGGGTTTTAAATCCACCAACAACACAACAAGCTCAACAACAAACACAAAACCAAACACAAAATCAAACACAAAACCAAACACAAAACCAAACACAAAGTCAAGCTCAAAGACAAGCTCAAAGCCAAAGTCAAAGTCAAACTCCTGGATTGAGTCAGGGAATCAATCAAGTAACTAATCCAATTCATGAAATAACACCATTGGAAAATAATGAAATTGAAAGAGGAAACAATGGAAGAACAATTTTATCACAACCAGAACAAGTTATACCATTCAAGAGGGAATTGGAAGATAAAGATACTTTGAGCAAACCCAAAAAGAAAAATAGTCGAAGATCGTCAAATAATTCTAAAAAATCGCCAACTCCGCAATCCAGTTTGAAATCAAATAGTAGAAGCAAAAGATCAGCATCTGGTGGATCACCATATGTTAGTAAGAAACATAATAATACCAAACGAGGAGATAAGAAAGAAAAAGAAAAAGAAAAAGAACGGGATAATTTGAATAATAGTCACAGCAGCAGCAACAGCAGTAATAGTATCAATAATGTTGGAAACAAAAAGGAAAATAAAATATCGGCATTATTATCAGCTACTATAAATTCTCCATCAGTTGGGAGTCCTCTAGCTCAAACCGTTCCAATAGCTAGTAGTGAATTATTACCAGTATCAGTTGG
>JAKTTS010000052.1:0-49382 GCA_030560485.1 Ascoidea tarda (nom. inval.)
TTATTATTATTATTATTATTATTATTATTATTATTATTATTATTATTATTATTATCATTATTGTTGTTGTTGTTGTTGTTGTTGTTGTTACTATTATTATTGTCATTGTTATTATTTCGATCAAAATTTGAAAAGTATGAATTATGATTTTGAAATTTTAACTCCTCATCAGTATATATTGATTTTTTACCATTTAAAATCCATTTATGGGTAAGAATTTGATTTATAGTATATCTTTTTAATGGATTAACGTTTAACAAATTTTTAATCAAGTCCTTTGCATCATCACCAATTTCATCCCACCAAGGTTTTAGAAATTCAAAATCACCTTTCAACGTCTTTTTTTCTAATATATTTTTATCCTTCCCTGGGTCACCAGTTGCTTTTGAATAAAACGGGGGGAAGCCACATAATAGTATATACAAAACACAACCGATACTCCAAATATCTACAGCCTTAGAATAAGAGCCATCTTTAATTATCTCTGGAGCAGAATAACCCAATGTTCCACAGGGAGTTTTTGGGTTTGAATCAGTTGTCAAAATTTTCGATAAGCCAAAATCAGCTAATTTGATTTCACCAATAGTAGCTGCACCAACAGAGTCGATAAAGTAGCCTTCATCTTTTTTTTCATTTGTATCTGATTTTCTTTTTGATGCCAAAAAATCTTTTTCAGATCTTGGTTTGTATAGTATTGGAGTATAAAGGATATTTTCTGGTTTAATGTCTCGATGAACGATTCCAACTTCGTCATGCAAGTATTTCACAGCTTTGACCAATTGAATGATTATATGTCGTGATAAATCCTCGGAAAAATAAGTATAGTGAACAATTTGATTAAAAATTTCACCACCTTTACAGTATTCTAAAATTAAAAAGAAGTTTTCGTTTGATTTAATGTGATTGTATAGTTTGATGATATTTTTGTGATTTAATTTTTTCATTATGATAATTTCTTGATTAATTGAATTAATTTGCGAGTCATTTAAATTTTTGTAGTTAATAATTTTGATTGCGACTATTATATTTAGTTTCAAGTCATAGGCTTTAAAGACTTTGGAAAAAGCACCCTCTCCAATTTTTTTAATTAGTTTATATCTTGGATATAATTGGGGATGATTCGGTAAATTTTCGTTTAATTTATGATTGGCAGCTAGTCTTTGATTTAATTTTTTTAGCCTTTCTGATATTGTTGATTTGCTTGAATTTGCAGAATTTATTGAACTATTATCATTGTTATTATTGTTATTTTTGTTTGTACTTTTATGAGTTTCAGGCATTAAATCTGAATCAGCATCATCTATGTAATCAGAAGGATGTAGGGAAAATGAGGAGGAGGACTGATCAGTAGATGTATTTTGCAGAGAACCAGAGGAGATGTTATTATTTGTAAGTTTGTTTTCGGTGGGTTTATTATTGTTGTTATTATTTTTATCTTTGTTTTTATCTTTGTTGTTATTATTGTTGTTATTATTGTTGTTATTATTATCTTTATCTTGATTATTTGTATTGGAGGGTTGAACTGGTTTTGATGTAAATTTAATGAATTTTTTGAAAGTTTCAAACACCATTATTTTTTTATAAATCAATGAAAAATACTATAAAAAGTTGTTAGTGTGTCAATGATATAAGATTGTGAAAAGACTGTCAATAATTTGAAGAAAAAATAAAAGTAAAAATATTTTATATACATACAATAGATTAGATAATTCAATATTTCAGTGTGAAATTGGGAAGGTTTATTTTATATTTAAAGTAAATATATTATGGTATATTATGGTATAATGGTATTGATTTGAAGTTTTTAGCTTTTATTTATATCAATAAATTATAGTTTATAAATGAATGTTTTAGAATTAAATTTATCAATTAACATTATATGATAAATTAGTATTTTATAAACGACAAAATCAAATTGTAAACAGGAAAAATAGAAGGGAAAACAACGAGATTCGTGATTTTGGACAAACTGAATACTCTGATTCTGGAATATTCTGATTTTTTGCTTATAAATAACTCGTAGTGAATTTATAAATAAGAAAATATGCCGGTTAGGGTGATGAATTCTGTTAAATAGGATGATATGATAAGTAGTGACTGGAGAAATCCAAGAAAAAAAGAAGTGAATCAAATAAATAATAATGTGGTAAACAAGAGATGTTTCAATGAGAATTAACAAATTATTTAACAACGATCGTTATTAACTGATGATATGTGGATCAATGAGGTTAGATTTGAGTTAAATCTTAAAACCATAGAAAGTATAGGGAAAGCAGCACCAGTGAGAAGAGGATCTGGAACCAGTTTGGGGACTATCAGGAATAGCCAAAGCTAATACAGTCAATGAAATTAACAGAATTGTGAGCAGATAGGTGAAATTTCAGCAATGGGTTGAGAACTCTCTCTCTTGTAGTTACTTGTTTGGAAGGAAGGAAACACAGCGCTCGTCAGCTGGGAGGCAGAAACAGAACAACAGAAGCAGAGGCAACAAAGGCAGCAGAGACAGCAGAAACAGCAGGGGCAGCAGCAGCAGAGACAGAGATGCTGAGGAGGAATTGCTGTGGCAATGTTTTCGTGCAGCAGCAGCAGCTAAAAGAATAGCTCCTGGAGCTTCGCCAGCTAAAGGAATAACTCCAGCTGCTTCAGGAGTCAGGTCGGGTCACATTTTTCCGCCCGCTCCCACCCTGGCGGGGCCCGCGTGCAGCAGTAGTAGGCTGCATCTGTACTAAAATGCATGCACTGCGTTGACGTGCGCAACGAGTGACGCAATTGCTACTGCACTGTGATGAGCGCTGGTGCAGGCAGATGAGGACCCCTAACACTGGCTGTTTCGTCGCTGACGTGCTGCACACGGCTTACCTAAGCAACATTGCTCATAACAAAACGACAAAGTTACTCAAATCATGTAATCCCATTTTAATCCCTATACAGTCCTAGATATACATGTACATAGAAATTTCAATTCTCTTGTTATTCTGTGTACTCTTTCTTTTTAAGCCAAACCCTTATTTTCTAACTAAGTGCTTTTGTCTTCTTGTGATACACTCTCGTTGTCTTTGTGCTTTACCTACACTCATAGTATAAAATGGTTGAAAGAGGTCCTGATCAGTGGCTTGAAGAGGTTAAGAAATGTCAATCTCTACCTGAAAATGATATGAAGCGTTTGTGCGAATTGGTTAAAGAAATACTCATCGAAGAATCTAACATTCAACCTGTTAGGTCTCCCGTAACCGTTTGTGGTGATATCCATGGCCAGTTCCACGACCTCTTGGAATTGTTCAAAATATCCGGTGGCTTTCCTGATAATGTCAACTATATATTCAGTGGTGACTACGTTGACAGAGGCTATTTCTCTCTAGAAACTTTCACCTTGCTAATGTGCTTGAAAGTCAAATATCCAAACAGAATAACTCTAGTCAGAGGAAATCACGAATCGAGACAAATCACTCAAGTTTATGGCTTTTATGAAGAATGCTTGACGAAATATGGCTCCTCCACTGTTTGGAAATATTGCTGTCAAGTATTCGATTTCCTAACTCTAGCTGCAATCATCGATGGTCGAATTCTTTGCATTCATGGTGGTTTATCTCCTGAAATTAGAATGTTAGACCAAATTAGAATCATCTCAAGAGCTCAAGAAGTTCCTCATGAAGGTGGTTTTTGTGACTTATTATGGTCAGACCCTGACGATTCAATGGATAACTGGGCTTTATCTCCAAGAGGCGCTGGTTATTTATTTGGCTCAAAAATCTCAAAAGAATTTTCTCACATCAACAACCTAAAATTAATAGCAAGAGCTCATCAATTAGTCATGGAAGGTTTTAAATACCACTTTAAAGATAAAAGCGTTGTAACCGTTTGGTCTGCTCCAAATTATTGTTATAGATGTGGTAATGTTGCGAGCGTAATGAAAGTAGATGAAAATTTAAATCCTGATTTTAAAATATTCAGTGCTGTGCCTGATGATACTGAAAGAATGGCTCCACAAAAAAATAATAGAAGTGATTATTTCCTATAATTTTCTATAATCACCCTTCATTCTTCTATATATTATTACTATTACTATTACAATTACTATTACTATTACTATTACTATTATTACTAACTACATTTACATCTACAATCACAATTTCAACTTATAAATTATTATTCTATTTGTCATTATAATTATAAGCATTATGATCATGATTATCTTTTCACTATCATTATCTTGTTTTCTTGTGAAATATCTATTTTTCTTGATTTTTTCTTGATTTTTTCTTGATTTTTTCTTGATTTTTTTTATTTTTTTCTTACTTATTGTTAAATATCAATGGTGCTTAAACTTCTTTTTTCTCTTTTTTCGATTCATTTATTTACTTGTCTGTTTTACTTCGTTTTTCCCTTTTTACTTTGTTTTTTAAAATCTTCCTTATCATTATTGATTCTTAATATTACGATAAATTTTTAATGAACGTTTTATTCGATAACACTAAATATTAAATATCAAATACTAAATATTAAATAGATATAAAATACTTTTGAATAAATAAATAAATAATTAAACAAATAATTAAGCAAATAATTAAGCAAATAATTAAGCAATTAAGTAATTAATTAACTAATTTAATTTGTTCTCTTCTCTTTTAACGAATCATTTATGCATGATCTTTTCATCTTTAATTTCTCTTTTATTAACAAGCTCAAGAAATTCGTAAAAATATCCTTGATATTGTTTAGGTAATTTCACAACTACTTTTTTCTCAACAACTTGAAAAAAGTTTAAAACAAAACTCTTAGTTTCATTTGAAAACAAAATTCTTAGCCAATAAAATGTGATGAAAGCAACAAATGCAAACCCTGATACTCCTCTCATTAATAACGTATCAATAAATAACACAAATATTAACAACAACTCATTATACGAAATAGCCAATGTTAAATTTAAAAGATAATTTTGAGGAATCTTCTCCAAATAATTAAATTCCCTTGTCAATTGTAAAAATGATATAATTAAATAAGGAAAAATCTTAAAAATAGATGATCTTGATAAAAACCAAATTAACGCTAAAAGCAAATATTGGAAATTTTCCGTTGATAACAATGCAAAATTAGTTGGCAATTTTCTACCAAATTTTCTAGAAACTGTTAAACTTAATGCCAAAAGAGATCCAAAAATTGATAATCTATAAGAAAACCTGACTAAACAATAAAATTTGGTTCTAAGAATAATATTTGATAATCTTGATACAAAATATATTAAACCAAAAAATAAGGAAAGACAGTGACCAGTTAACCAGATCAATTTATCATAATTCTTAGGTTTGGGTGGTATTTTACGAATAACTTTCTTAGTTTTTTTACTTATTTTGCTTGGATTTTGAACAGAGTTATTTAAATTAAGATTACTATTATCTGGCACCGTGGATACTTGTGATACTTGAGATTTTTGTTCATTAATAGGAAGTTGAGTTGCAGATTGTGCAGGAGTTGGAGTCTCACTAACCAACTTATTATCTGCTTTGAGATTATCTGCTCGGAGATTATTGTTTACTTGGAGATTATCTACTTGGAGATTGTTATTTAGTTGATTTGGATTTTGTAAGATTGTGCCCTCAACTACTTTTCTGGTCAGTTGAGTTGTTGGATTTCCAGTATTAATAGGGCCAGGTTGGCCATTGGGCTGAAGGGTTTGCTCTTCATTGAAAATTGGAGGTAAAGGAGCTTTGATATCAGGAGGGGAAGTATTTGACATCTTGAGATACCGGATAATTGAACTTGTTGTGTATTAAGAAAAATCGCCAAAAAAACTGGTACTTCTTATAATATTAACTGTTCTCTCAAACACCAATTGATAAAAAGCAAGAGAGCAGCAACCAAGAGGTTTGTTGTTTATGATGGCTGAATTGAAATTTGGTGATTAGCTTCTCATTTCAGTTGCGAATCACCGGATTTCTGCCGCGGAATCACACGGCTAATCAGGGATCTCACAAGGAATTGCAAATGGTTTCAAGATTCCACTACGGATAACAGATATGACCGGATCAGGATTTTCCGTCTGGATCTCTGTTTGATGTTGGTTCCTTTTCCAAAGCTGAAGATGGAGCATGAGGTGCTATTGGTGCCAGAAAAAAAAGCAGGGCAGCAGACAAAGCAGCAAACAAAACAGAGCATGGATGCAGAGATACCATTGGGCCATGGGGCTTATAGTGACACACAGGACGAGATACTAGAACAATACAGAAAGCTATTGTGTAACCTAACCAAAGTATGTGTCAATCTTCCATCAATTGATCTCCAATCCCAAGTTTTTGTTGTAGAATATTTCACTAACCCATTGAGCTAGATCGACGATATATTGAGGTCCATTGAAGAAAAAAATATTCCTGCTCTAACAGAAAATTTAAATCTGTTGGATAAAAAAATTGCCTTTGTTTACATGATGTTTAAAACTTCGATTTTTGCATTTCTTATAAACGAACAACAAATTGGAACTTCAATTAAATCCTACATTCCTCCAATTGTGGATAATGATTTAATTCACCATTCTATTTCGGATCCAGAAGATCAAAATAAAACTCGGGCTCAACCTCCACCTGAAAACAAAAATCAGAATATTCAAGAAGATGATAAAAAACCAATTGATAATTATACTAATTCTCTGAAATTAGATGGTCCAGAGTTTGAGTCAACAAGAGATTTCAGAATGTAATCGGTTTCTTCTAGTGATTCATTGAACTATATTTTATACTTACTAGAACCTTTTGAACGCCTCCTATAAAATTGGTTCACCAACCAACAAAAAAGTGAAATAAATATAAAGAAAAAAAACCTATAAGCAGCAAGAATTGAAAATTTTGTCGACCTAAGACCAGATATATAATGAATAGCCAATTTTTTTGATCAATCAGCCACAAGTTTAATTTTTTTTTTTAAATATCTCCATTTTGTGATGATGACGCTTTAGCTAATTTAATCAAAACATCCAATTCGCCACTTTTTTCACACATTTGATAAAAAATTGTATTTTTGTCAGAAATCAACTTGAAAGGCTCATCATATTCTACAACTTTACCTGCATCCATAACTAATATTTTATCATAATCGATAATTGATCTTAATCTATGGGCAATTGTCAAAATTGTGCTATTTTTGAATTCATTTCTAATGGTTTGTTGAATCTTATGATCTGATTTATAATCAATTGATGCTGTTGCTTCATCTAAAAGCATAATCTTGGGAGTTCTCAATATTGACCTTGCTAAACACACTAATTGCCTTTGACCCTGAGATAAATTTTTTCCTCCTTCTTCAATCTTATTATCTAAATTTAAAAACTTATTTTTATTTTCTTCGACTTCAGTTTCTTCAGCAATATTTGGTGTTCTACTTATTAATCCATTATTTTCAATTGTTCCATTATTTTCAATTGTTCCATTGCTTTCTAGTTCCTCTCTACTTAATAAATTAACTCTTATTAATGCTTCAAACATTTCTGCGTCCGAATATTGCTCAAATGGGTCAAGATTACTTTTAATTGTACCACTAAACAATGTAGGATCCTGAGGGATAATTGTAATCGCTTTTCTTAATGTATTCAACCCAATTTTTGTAATTTCATACCCATCGATGATTATTTTCCCAGTATCTGGATCTAAAAATCTAAACAATGCAGTAATAATAGTTGATTTACCTGCCCCTGTCCTCCCAACAATACCAATTTTAGCATTTGGTTCAACGTCAAATGTTACATTTTTAATAACTTTTGGCAAGTCTGGTGCATATCTTAATGATAAATTACTGATCTCAATTTTACCTGTTTCAGGCCAAGTTTTTGGTGGCTCAAACTCTTGAGACAATTGTGGTTCTGGTTCTTCTTCAACTTCCATATACTCCTTTAATCTTTCAACTGAATTCATTATCATTTCTAACATTGCATATAATCTAACAAGCCAAAGTGCTGCTTCGGTAAATGAAATTGCATATGATAATGAGATACCAGCCAACCCAGCATCGAGCGAGTCCATATAATATAAAACAAATGATCCAGAGAACAATGTAACAAGTGCTCCTAGAAAATCAATCCTAAAACACAACCATCTATTGGCAACCCATAAATAAAAAAATGGTGTATTATTTTCATCGATATATTCTAAATTTTTTTTCATAAATTTATGTTCAACACCATAAGCCCTAATTGTTGTGACACCAACTAAAGTTTCAGTAAAATGTTGATGGATTGGACTTTTAGTAATCGATTCATATCTTTTTAATTCTCTCGATAGATTAAGATAAAAATATCCAATAGCATAAAACATCAATGAAATAAAGATTGCAAAAAGGAAAAATAATGGAGTGATGGTTATAATTAAAAATAATGTGGAAACAATTATAATGATACAAACAAATGTGCCTTGAAAATAAGCTGTAATTTCTTGATCAACTGATTCAATATCTTTGGAAAATCTGTTCATAATACGACCGATAGGAGTAGTGTCAAAAAATCTCAACTTTGCTCTCATTATTCTCTCCAAAACATTTTTAAATATGATATTTGAAGCTCTTAATCCGGAAAAGAAAAGAATCAAGTTACGGATGGAACAAACTAACCCGAATCCAAGACCAATCAATCCATAAATTGAAATATAGAAAATTGCATCATGACCTGGCTCAATACGAAGACTCTGAGCAAAATTTTTGGTGCCATAAATAATAGCAGACGATTTCTCCTTAATGTGATTAACGTTTTCAAAAATATTTGAACTAATAATAAAAGAATGAAAAGAATTGTATGTGGATTCTGCGTCACTGTTCAACGACCATTTACGTAACCACCATGATTGACTTATAAAAACCACTTGCGAAAAGATAAATAAAGCAAAAATAAAAGCCCAAGCATACCAAGGTCCAAATGTATTCATGTAAAATTTGTAAACCTGAATGCTGACTGTACCTGTACTTTTTGTTTCTTCTTGTATCAATTTTCCTTTAGTTTTATTTACTGTTTTAGTTAATTCAATTTCTTCTTCCTCTTCCTGTTCTTTTACTTTTGCCTTTAATAATTCTTTGTCAAATTTCTTAATATTTTTATTGGAAAGTTGATTTTCAGGTCTGCTAGCACTTGAGTTTAATTGCTTTATATCAACATTAGATGCATTGCGAGAGTTCATAATAGAAGATTTTATCAAATCATCCTCACCTAAAAACCCATCAAATAGTAATTTTTCAGGGAAACCCTGAGCTTTTACTCTTCCGTTCTCCATAACAATAACATGTCTAGCATCCTTGACAGTTAAGGCAACATTATGAGACACCAAAATGCATGTTCTATTTTTCATCAATGGGCCAGTTATACAATTATCATATATCCACAAAGCAGTGTTGGAATCAACTGCACTTAAACAATCATCTAAAAGAATGTTTTTGGATGACGAATATAGTGCTCTAGCCAATGAAACCCTTTGTTTTTGACCACCAGAAAGAACAACACCCTTTTCTCCAATTTCAGTTTGATCTCCAGCTTCAAGAATTTCTAAATCACGTTTAAGTCCACAAGATTCAATAACATCGTTATATCTCTTTTGATTAAACTCTGAATCAAAAAGAATATTGTCTCTTATTGTTCCGTTTAATAACCACGCTGATTGAGAACAATAGGCAACGCTATCTGCAAGACCAGTAATCGACTCGATTGGAATTTCGTTTCTTGGAAGAACACCAGGTAAGAAGACTTTGCCACTAATTAAATTCATTTCTCCTAACAATGCTAATAATGTTGATGTTTTACCAGCACCAGTGGGTCCTATTATCACGTTCAATTTACCTTCGACAAATGAGATGTCTAGATCTCTTAGTTTGAAATCAGTATTGTCATTCAGGTCTTCATCACTATTCCAAGAAAAAGTGGCATTTTGAAAACCAATTGAGGGAGAATTGGCGTCTCTTTCACAAATTAATTGCTTATATTTAGTTGTTTCTGGTTCAGAAAAAAATTCTTGAATACGGTCCAAAGAAGCTTTTGAACGCATAACAGAAGATAGCATGTAGGAAATATCATCAATTGGTAATCTAAGTAAGTTGAAAAAAGATAAAGCTGTAAAAGCAACTGGAGCAGTCAAAACATTTCCCTCAACCAAAGTATAGCAAGCAAAACTGATCAATGTGACAATAGTTGGAGCTATATAGCCTAACATTGAAGAGAAAATTTGCAAAATATATTGTTTTTTAAGTTTTTTCAATTCCGTCATTCTGATATTCATAATTGATTCAATGAATTTTTGTTCCCAAGCAAAAAATTTGATAATTCTGATATTTTGAAAACACTCGTTTAATTTATTAACTCTTTTATCAGAAACTAGCATCATGTTCTTTTGAAGATCACCGATTTTTTTAGAAAGTAAATAATTGATTGGTAATAAAAATAACAAAAAAGCGGAACCAACTAAAGAGGACCAACCAAGAAGGTTATATAGTAGATATATTGCAAAAAAAACCATAACAACGCCACTAACAAAATAGAACAAGTAACCACAAAGCTCGGATACTTGAAAAGCATCAACGGCCATTAAATTAATAATACCACCTAATTCTTTTTCTTTTGTTTTCTCATCGTCAACTTGTTCGCCATTTTTTTCAGCATTTTGTGTTTTTTTGGGAACCTTTGAAGATTTACTGGATTCAGAATCACCATTTTGAGCAGACTTTTCAACAGAAAGTTTTCTTCTAAGAGCTTTTGAGTAGACTTGACCGATGATAATTGATCTCATTCGAGTACAAACTCTTCTACCAATAAATAAAGATACGCCAAATAGTAAAGAGTTTAAAACGCTGACACCAAACATAAGGAAAACGGAAAACCAAGCAAGGTTTAAAGAAATATAATTTGAGTCATCGATGAATTCTAAAATCACCTTCAACAAGATACTTGGAACAAACATACCAAAAGCATAAAATGTTATATAGAAAGCTTGAAATGCAAAATCCCAACCGAAATAGCTCATTAGTTTCCAAGCAAAAGATAATCTTGATTTGAATTTTTCGAAATGTTCATATCTTCTTAAAGTGATGTAAGAAAAATCGTCATTTCTTAGCGCCCAAATCTGATTTAATTTCAAGTCTTTATTTTTTGAGGCAATTGAAATCATTGAGTTTAACCATGAATAAGTTATTAAAGAGAATAAAGAGGTGATTCTTTCTGGGGTTGGAATGTAATTTTTTTGGTTTTTTGGACTATAAACATAGTTTGAAATGTTATTGCCGATTTTATCTGTCCAAAAAAACGCACATAAACACAAATTGATGAAAAATTGAGAGTAATAATAATATCTTTGGGGATTTTTCAAAGTATTGTGTATTAAAACTGACCTAAAATTTAAACAGGTAGGAACCAATAGAGCAGTGTGAATTGTTATTAGTAAAGCCCATGAATTGATTTTAGCTAAAAAGGAGGTGTTATTTTTTTTAGATACTATCAATGAATAAAATCTTAAAGAGGATAAGAAAAGAGAAATGAGCCAAACAAGGAAAGTTTCAAGTGAAGATATATCATTTTGGTATGAGTATATGTTTGTGGTGAAACCAATCAATATAAGAAAATATTCCAAAAAGACTTTAAAATTTTCAATAAAATTTCTATGGACTTCAATATATTCTCCATGAGGAGAACCATCATTGTTAGTAAAAGATAGAAATTTGATGTCAAAATGCTTTCTTTTGATCAAATCAGCAGAAAGACGATTGGAATTGATTGCACCGTAATTTGAAGAAGTGGATTTGATTGACGAGGATGAGAAAGAGGAAGACGACGGTACTAAGAGAGGATGACCATGGTGATTATCAGCATCCAGTTTATCGCTTTTGGGGTTCGAGCTTAACTTGGGATTAAAGAAATTTTGTTTCTCAGTAAAAGACTCTTTATGAAAAAAGCCATATAAAAGGCAAGATATGACAATGATTATAATTGAGGAAGAAATGGAAATATCAAGATAAAATTTCCTCGCACAAGAGGTAAAATCATCATGATACCATATCGCTGAACAATTTAGAGACAGGCGTGAATCCATTGTGAAGCTGATTTATAATGTTGCCTAAAAAAAAAGCTGTGGTGATTCGAGCAGTTGAGATTCATAAATGCTTCAGAATGTGCACTCGAGTAGAAAAACAAGAGATAAGCGATGTAATATATGGCTAGAACAGAGTTGAAAATGCAATAAAGTGGTAGAAAAGATAAAAGAGCCCACTTGATTATCGAGAAAAGTGAGAAAAGCTTTAATTTGTTATTGTGTGAGACAAAAGCAGAGCTCCGGCTTTTTCGACGAAGAGATGGCTTTTTATTCCAACGGCCGGTCTGTTTCGGTGCCCTTGTTGCTGAAAATAGAGAAAACAAAGTTTCCGACACGAAAACTGCCAGGGCTTTTGCGAAAAAAGGCTGATCCACTTTTGCTGTTTATCGCTGGATGAGTCGGTCCAAAGACAAGTCCATTCCAAATACTTTTCAACCAACAAATGTGTTTTCGAAAAGCCCTCCAGTGGTGGCAATTGCGTAACTGGCACTGTTTCCAACTTTCACAGGTATTTCAAATCAAGTGCCTTTTTAAGAACTGCAGCAAACCCAGTTGGCTCCCTTGTTTTTTAATCAACAAACTGGCTCCGCTTTAGAGTTTTCGGCAGGAAAGTATTATTTGAACATGAAAAGTTCCAGTACAATAATGGTGCCCTCCAAAGGTTTTGCAATTCGGAAAGGGCACGAAGCAGAACCTGTCTGTGGATTAAAAGGTTACAAACCGAATTCTGCCAGATGTTGATGATTGGGTTCGTTTTGGTTACTGTTGAGGCCACATAAAGGCTGGTAAATATATATTTAACGGCCTCACCACCGCCAATCCATTATCAATGTTACAAAAGACATGAGCCAGACTTTCAACTGGATCGTCCTGGAGCAGCATATCTGCTCAGCAAAAGTGAAGGGAAATATTGTTTGATTCAAAGAAATTCCACTTTATCAAACTCACTAATATTTACAGCAACTTCTAATAAGTCTGTCTGCAGATCAAGAATAAAAAAAAGGGCTTTTAATGAAGATAATAAAAGGTAGTTTGAATAGCTAACTCAAAAGTTTTTACTACAATTCAATAAGGTTATAAAAAAAAATAAACCAATATCAAAAAAAAAAAAAAAAACAACAAGAAAATCGAATAGCTTTATTTATCAAAATAGATAAATTTAAGAGCATCTTCAACACTCTCCATAAACTTTGGCGGTACAACCTCTAGACCTACCAACCCTTTGCTGTTTCTACCTCTACGAAATCTTCTAGGTTCTGAATTATACGACTCTAGCTGTTTTTGCTTTTTTATCGTCTTAAGTTCAACCACCTTTTTCTTGATATCTTCAATAAACTCAGGGCTATCAAGTTTATTATTTATTCGATATAATGGATCCGAAAGGTTCATCGCAAGTATCATAGTAAAATAACTATCATTACCGGCATTGTGTAAATTCGAATGCGGAATGTCAAGGATTCTTAAAACGTTTCCTAACGACGAGGTCTCACTACCAAAACAAGTGGTCCATAAATCTTGTGTATCAATAATTGAATGGTTTTCAGGAAATCTTACACCAAGTTCTTTTAGCCATTTAATATCCCCACAAACATTATGACCAACTAATGAACAAGGATAATCTAGTTCACTAAAATAATAATTTATTATGACTTGCATCAAAATGGCACATTTTTCAAACGTCAAAATTATTGATTCACCAATAAATTTGAATTTATTATCTGTTATAAATAATCCATTCCGAAACTCAAAAACCTCACTTGGAATCAAATGGATCTTTTGAAAACTCGGATTTAATGTGCTCAATTGAAATCTAGGATCATATATCGTCAATCCAAGTTCAATTATAATATATGTATTGGTTTCAAAAGCTTCGATATCAATTGAAATCAATATGTGATTTTCAATAAATACTTTGGTAACCGCATTCTTCAAATACCCAAAATTACCTGAATTCATCAAATAAGTATGACGTTTTCTTCTCGACTCCTTTTTTAAATTATTCAAATAAGTAACTGCAATGGATTTATTAAATTCTTTAAAACGATTTATGGCACCATTTATATCAAAGCTATTAAATAAACCGGAATCAGAAAAACTATTCACCTTTGGGATAATTGAGCTCAAGGAAGGCAATTCCTCATAGGGAATTTTGATATTACAATATAACTTTTCAGCCTCAGATTTATTCAACAATTGTGTATACTTTCTTGGGTTTATTTTGTCATCAAAATTTCCTCTATTCTTTTGTTTTTTACCTTGTATATTGCTGTTATCATTTACTTGGTTATTCTGGTTATTCTGGTTATTCTGATTGTCCTGATTATTATCTTTTTTCTTTTTTTTTTTTGTTTTTTTTCGTCTCGAGTACCGTTGGATTGCCGAAGCATCCAACCTTGAAGGATCCTGCTGCTTCTCAAAATTTACAGAATTAGGTGATGTTTTCTGGTGAGAACCCATTTGATCATCAATTGCTGATTCATTTTTACCATTTGAATCGAGTTTCATTGTTACAAACAAAATGCAAAAATAAGAGTAAAGATACAACAATAGCAACGATCCAAAAGAGTCGTTTTTTAGGGGCGCGGAAACACTCACATGAAAAAGCCACTTGTATGGATCACAACATCTGCATATGCATGTTGAAGTTAGTACATGTTGAGATTGTTTGTGTGTACATAGCGGTTTAGACCGGAAAATCTAAGGATTACCACACGGTTTTTGTCAATTTATTGGAAAACATAAAGTCAGTGCTTTGATATTTCACAACTAACAATAGCGCACTGATAAACATCAACTCAAAATACAAAATAATGATTAATACCAATTAAATACTATTCAACAATGGAATCAGATAATAATATCAGTGATGCTAAACAGCTGGACAGTCAAAGCATTTGGGATCTTTTCGAGATACCAAAAAATGATAGTATAGAGATAGATATAGATCAACTTGAAAAGGATGATGGAGATAGAGAATTGGAAAGTCTTTTCAATGATATTGATAAAATCAATTTACATTTAGACCCAAGCTTAATAACAGAAAACTTTAGGGATCCATCTTTTAGTAGGCCTTATGAATTATCAATAAATCAATTATTCAAGTACATTGAAGATCAAAAAGGCGATTTTTTAAGCATTACTGAGAACTCGTTGAAAGCTGATATTGAAAATGATAAGATTAAAAATGAGAGTCTTTCTCAGATATACAATGAATCTGGAAGGTTTAACTTATATGGAAATGAATATCCGAGTTTGAACGATAATGATCAAGCAGAAGTAAATAATGGAAATAAAGAAAATAATAGCAGCAATAATACCGATCAGATCATCAGTAGACAACTAAAAATCAGAGAGTTTTACAAGGCAAAGGGCGAAATAATAAACAATGTTAATACAGCTTTGAATGAGTCTGCTTATTTATTGGATTTTTTATCGTTGTTGAATTCCTCAACACGAGACAATGCGAAAAATTCGATATCTTCTCATATAAAACAATCCATTCCACTAAAATCATTAAATTGCGATTTTATTGAGAATAACAGTACTTCTTTTATAAATAATATTGACTCTTTTAATGTTCACAATTTGAAACTTTTGAGAAGTTGGAAATTGGAATCAATTACAAAGTGCTCAAACATTTTTCAAGATTCTTTTAAGAAATTATCTAATGAAATAGATCAAGAAAATTTATATTGGAATAATTTGCTACGAATTTCAAATTTAAACAATAATGAAAACAATAATAATTATAATGAAGTGCTATTTAAATCAACCTATCCCCAATTTAACTTAAAAACATTTTCAATCAATTATGGTTTTAGAGATTCTGGATCGAATTATAATATTAATAAAGGGTTTGGATTTTTGAATAAGATCAATTCAAAAAATCAAAAAATTAAATTCGAGCCTTACACTAACGATTCGTCAATCAAATCTTATGTCAAGGTGACTATATTAACCAAATTAAACAGCGAATTTATTGTTATAAGTGAATCTTCAATACCTGATCATTTACTTTATGATTATAAAAAACATGACATTAAGAATGACAAAAATAATAAAATTGATAATGTTGAAAATAAAGATATTGAACTTGTTAAAAACCAAATCAATGAAGCCAGACTAAAATTATTTGATGAAGAATTGTTTTATCAATTAACCAAAGAAACAAAGGATTTAATCCCCTATAATGGTAAAATACTATCAAATAATAAAATTATAATTGATTTAAGTGAGGACTTTATAATTGAAATTGATTACATAAGTAAAAATAAAGAAGATTTTGAGAACGAATTGAAAATTTCATTAGAAAATAATGAAAACAGTAAAAATAAGAAAATTCTGAGCACAAATACAATTATGAATGGCAGTATCAATGAGCCTGCTTTGAATGGTGAAAAAGAACCCCGAAATGAGTTATACAATGAATTAAATGATAAATTGAAGCTGTTGGCTGGAGATAATCAAAACCAAATTGATTCGGAGACTAAATTATATAACAAAAAACAGAATTTGAATTCTAGTATATTAAAAATCAAAAAAGAAATTGACCAAAGTGAAAAATTCAACATAAAGTCTCCTAACAACACACCATCACCGACATCAACAGAAGAAATTAAGAATTTTGTTCAGAATAATAAGAAAGCTGATTATATTTTAAGTTTTTTAAAATTAATGTTATCTTATCATCATAAACTGAATTTGAAGTATAAGAAAAACAAGTATCCTATAATATTGAATTCAATTCACAATTTTAGGAAAAACATTGATAAACCTTTATTATTGAGGCCATTAATTGGTAATATCAAACATGAAAGAAATTTAAATGAATTGGTGGGTATATTGGTGGAAACTTTTCATCAAGTAGGAATATCTGATTTCAAAATCTATGATTACAACGAAAATCATGTGATAAATTATAAAGGAAACTTCATTCAAATTATTAACTCATTTAATTTTAATAACATAGGTAGTAAAATGTTAATAAACAACTATCAAAATGGGAATGATAAATATGACAATGCTTTCAGCAACATCACCAGGCCACCCAGGACCAAAATAATAACCAATTTCAATAAAAAACTACTAATAAAGCTCGTTCTATCATCCTCGTCAACATTCTGCGATCTAATTATCAATTTAAGAGTTGAAGGAAAATCTCTGAACAGCAAAAATAAAGATACAAATGAATTACAAATTCAAAATGCCAATCACAAGATATTAGAGTCAGACTTTTCAGACTTTTACGAAATCAAAAAGTGCCTAGAGTGGGTCGTTGATCAGTATTACACGTAACATATGTAATATATATAGTTTCATAGACACAGCAGTTAACCGTTTTGCTATTGATAAAAACGTAGTAGAAACATTTATGTTCTGCTTATATAACAAACCGTGCACTTATATAATCACAAGGGTGAGGTGTCAAAGAGGCTCAAACAGACCCAAAACACTCCTATTTTTATGCTCCACGAATGTTTTACCAGTGATAAATTTATCAACTATCTTTGTTCAATTATTGGTATTCCATAGTGCAATTCAAATTTGCTCATACGAAAAGTTTGAACATGTCACTCCAGCCAAAAGTATTTAGTTTTTTCGATGGTGCCATTCAAGATCATTGTTTTTTTGGTAGCAATAACCAGCTTTTAGCGATAACCCAAGATAAAGATATAAAAATCTACGATGCCTCAACACAACAGTTGCTTCAAATATTGTCTGGTCACGAAGCCCCAATTACTGCAATTGATGTTTCTACGGAGGGATTGATAGTTTCTTGTTCCCAGGATCGTAACGCTATTGTTTGGAAACCATTTATCAATCAACAAACTGGTGTTTTAGATTTTAAAAAAGATTTGGTGTTGCTAAGAATTAATAGAGCAGCAATTTGTTGTAGATGGTCACCAAATGGCAAAAAATTTGCTGTTGGATCTGGTTCAAAAGTGGTTGCAGTTTGTTACTATGAAGAAGAAAATGATTGGTGGATTTCAAAACATATTAAAAAGTTCATTAAATCGTCTGTTTTATCAATTGATTGGCATCCAAATAATGTTCTAATTGCTTGTGGTACAGCCAATTTTCATACTTATGTTTTTTCAACATTTATTAAAAGCATTGATACAAGACCAAGTCCATCTTGTTGGGGTGTTAAGTTACCATTTAACACACTTTGTGGAGATTTTGTAAGCAGTACAGGTGGTTGGATTCATGATGTTTCATTTAGTCCATCTGGAAATGTATTGGGATTTGTTGCTCATGATTCGACAATTACAATTGTTTATCCCTCGGAACCTAATCAACCACCGATTTCAATGGTATCTGTCAAAACAAACTATCTACCATTTAAAACTATTAAATTTCTAAGTGAAAATGAGCTAATTGTTGCTGGGCATAATTGTTTTCCAATTCTTTTTACTGGGAATGAAGAAAATTGGTCAGAACAGAAAAGCATTGATCCGGCAACCAAATTAAATACTAAAAATCAGAGCGGAAATAAATTATCAATAGGTAATGATGAAGAAGAAACTACAACTGCTATAAATATGTTTCAACAAATGGATTTAAGAGGTAAAGTTGTTAGTAAACAATCAACAAAATTGTTAAGTACTCATCAAAATACTATCACCTCGTTAAAATTTTTTTCCAAAAATCAAATTTCTACATCTGGTAACGATGGAAAAGTGGTAATTTTCAATATCTAGGGATATTTTGTGTATAAATAAAATTTTTGTTTAATCATTTCAGAAAATGTTTTTTTTTTTTTGAAATTATATTTTTTATTATTTACTGGAAAATAAATTTAGAAATTGAAAAAAAGAATCAATTGTTGAAAAAAAAAAAATTGGACAGTTCTATAATATTCAAAAATAAAAAGTAAAGGATAAACAAATCAGCAGGCTTTCAATTGAAAATAGTTAGTAAAATTGAGTCATTAATTTATTTTTTGTATCACCAAGTTGAACATTTATTTCTAATGCCTTGTAAAAATTATTATTTTTAATTGAATGTAGATTTCAGAATTTTTTGATACCAATTATCAGCACCATTTCCACGATGGAAATTAAGACGACTCTTCCTATATTGTAATATTCGGTAATATCTCATCATTCACAATTAAAATTCAATTATTCCATTTTACAATCACCAAATAAAAAAGCACTTACAATTAACTTGTAATATCTTTAGTATCATTGACATCGTTAATTTGGATCTTTGTCAAATAAATAAACGGTATGAATAATGAACTGAAAATTATCCAAAAAATCATAGACAGAATCACACCGATGAGTTACCCTTCTTTGAGATATTGATTGTGGTTATACAAAGCCTGTCCACGTTAGCCAAGTTCAGTCCACAAGTTTCGTTCTGAGAACAAAAACAATGTATTCAAGGAGAAGCTGAAAGTTTTGCAACAATTGCTGAAATATTTCAGTGTGCTGATATCAGTTATGCTGTCGCAGCAGCAGCACAATCAATTCTGGAGACAGAGTATTGTAAATAATCAAATGCTGAACCGATTCCTGATAAGAGAGTGCACAAGCTCCATTTCTGAACTTCCATGCAAAATGGAAACAACCAAAAGAAAGTAAATACAAAGTCCCAGAGCCCTAATAAGCAGTATACAGCCCTATGCGATTGCATGTGACTGAGTGTTTTGAGGATTGATTCACATCACTCACAACGGCACTTCAGGAAAAGGCATTGTGTCATGTGACGCTGATAAAGCTGAGGAAGCTGTGCTCTTTGAAATTTGCACCATATTGGATGTAAGGTGGGTCGTCTGAGAAAGCGGTTGGGTTCTACAGGCTGATATATTGAAACTACACTGAAGGTCCAGTTATCCAAGTATTGTATAATATTATAGGTATCAACATCAATTAAAATAATATCACAAAATGTTAATTCCAAAAGAAGACAGAAAGAAGATCCACTCATATCTTTTCCAAGGTACGTTCCTGATATTGCAAAATCAATAGTGGAGACTTGCTGAACTTATCAATTATCAATCATGAATACTTTGCAATAATTTAAAAGAGAACTTTTTCAGGTCGAAACATCACTATGAAAATGTCACTGCTTGAATTTATCAGTTTAAACAACTGTCTACCAGATATATCTTGAAAGTAGTTGAATCAATCGAAGTGGATAGAATGATTGCTTTTTTTTCAAATTCTACTATAACCCATTATGTCAAATTAGTGATTTGAAACATCAATTTTATGCAATTGATTGGAAAATTTAATCGAACTAAAAGCCAATATTCAAAAAAACAGTATAGAAAAAACACATTGATAGACTGATTCTTTAATCATTAAAATTCAAACCTAAATTTTTATCTATTTTATTGCTATAATTGCAAGTTTAGAAGTTTCCACTCTAATTATTTAAGATCTTATAAACATCAAAGCATTTTAATAACTAACTTATTTTGTTGTATTTTATTTACTATAGAGGGTGTTGTTGTTGCCAAAAAAGATTTCAATCAACCAAAACACGAAGAAATTGATACCAAAAATCTTTATGTTATCAAAGCTTTACAATCTCTAACTTCCAAAGGTTACGTCAAAACACAATTCTCATGGCAATATTATTACTACACTTTAACTGATGAAGGTGTTGAATATTTACGTGAGTGGTTACAACTTCCAGAAGGTATTTTACCATTAACTCACATTAAACAAGCTGTTCCTGAAAGACCAAATCAAAGAAGAAGAGGTGCTCCAAGAAGATTTGAAGGTCGTGGTCGCGAATAGATTAACTAATAAAATATATATTATTTAAATTCTATGTAATTTTTTGTTTTTTCCCAGTTTAAGTAACTATAAATTTTATATTAATCTGAATTAAAACAACTGTATTAATTTATTAACCTACCAATTTACTTTCAGACTAATATATCAATTGATTGACCTGGAGTATCTCTCATCACTGCAGTATTCTAGTATTAAATAGTTGATTAATCCAATCACATGGTTGTATTTTACTCTATGCTTTTCTTCAACCTCAATCAAAACTTTCAAACCCTCTGTTTTCAATTTTTAGTTGAATCCAAATTTACTATTTATTTGAATAGATACTCAAATGTTTGAATTACATGTTTGGGGTTCAAATGGCCAAGTTTCGAAAATATCGCCAGAGTGCCTAGCTACTTGTATATATCTCAAATTATCAATAAAAGATAGTAATAAATTCACAGTTATAACTTCAAAGGACACTTCCTATCTCGAATTAATAGACTATGTTTTACCCTTTTTGATAGATACAACAAATAATAATAAAGTAATTGAAGGATATCATAACATAATCAAGTATATTAAAAAAATTAACATAAATTACGATTTGGATGATTGGTTAATTGAAGATGAATTTTCTAATTATCAAAAGAATGAAAAGAATGAAAAGAACGAAAATAACGAAAATGACGAAAATAATGTAAATAATGTAAATAATAAAAATCTTTTAAATAATCATAAAGGCACGAATTCATCAATAAGTGATGAACTCCTAAATTTTGGGTTAATCAGTATCATTAATGACAGTTTAAAAGTGATAAACTATTATTATTATTACATCAATGATGAAAATTATAATAACTATACTTGTCCGTTTTTCAAAGATGGGTTGAGCTTTCCTTTAAATTTTTACTTGCCAAGTAGCTATAAAAAAATCGCTGAGGATTCGACTATAATAATTGATTTAAACAATAACAAAAAAAATAAAGTTGAGGTTGAATTGGACAAAAGGCTTGAAGAAGAATTAAACTTACCGAAATTAAGTTCTTTACATTCGGATTTATATGAAAAAAATTTATCCAAACTAAAGTTACTAAAAAAAACTAGAGTTAACTTGAGATGTCTAAATTTGATTGAAAGTTTTTTACAAGATATCGATATATATGAATCATATCACAATTTTGATAACAATACTCAAAAATCCAACTTTTTATTTGGAAACCAGATAACAAGCTCAGATATTTATTTAATTTCAAATATCATTTCATTGAATAATAAAGATTTGCCAGATAATTTTATACACAGCTATTTAAACTTGAAATATCCAAAATTGATACAGTTAGCCGAAAGTTTTGATAAAATTCACATATGATATAAATTTAAATTACCAATATTATAGGTGAGGAAAAGTAATTCATCACAATAAATAGCATACTAATATAGTGGTTCTTTTACAGAACTTTTGCATCCCCAAATCGAAAAAAGATATTTTTTGATTAAAAGAATTTTGTAATAGTTAATAAAAAAAACAAAAATATCTATAAACTGAAAAAACAATAGAGAAATTAAACCGAAAGTCGATAAAAACGCGAAAAGAGTTTAGAAATTACCAATTGACATTTGGAATTGTTGCAAAGCGGCCGGGTCTCTAGATTCGGTCTCTGTCTATCCCTCGGCATGTGTTGCCGGTCTGCTCCCGTGACGCTTTGGGATGTAAACCAGTTCCATATAAAACGGCTGGTGTTCTTTTCTACGCTCTTTTTTTGATATACTTCTTTACCTTGATATATGATCACGAATTCGCTACAATAATGGCAAGTTAAAAATGTTATTATTGTTTGATATGGTGAGTTCTAAATAAATTCTTAAAATGTGGTTTAAAGTTTAACTATTTAGCTATAAAGTTTAGCTTCAGCTATATTTCTCCATAATTAAATTATTTTTTTGTTTTAAAAGTAACTGCTAAGAACACACCTATTGGGGATCTTGCATGGTGTTGTTTATTAGTCGGTATATAAAACTACGAAAACTGTCCCTGTAATTTTACCATGGATGTGAGAAAACCCTAGAGGGAAGAAAACTCACGTCAAGGACGAATGAATTATTATAAACAGAAAAAATACAAATGTGAAATTTTTGTCAATTAAATGGATGGTTCTCAATGTTTGATTTCGGCCAGGAACATTGCTTGTCAGGCTAAAATCACTCTTGTTTCAATTTCAGATTATTTTCAGATCAATTTTGGTTATTTGTCATTATTTTTATTTTCAGTCTTTAAAATTAATTGCAATGGAGTATTTGTGTAAATTCCGATTATAGCAAATTTTTTTTTATTAATCTATATTTTGATTTCTAATAAATTCAAGTGTTTTGGTGTATTATTTTGTCATTTTAAATCTTGTCTATGCAAAACCAAAAAATTTAAATTTCTCATCTTTCTACAAGCATCTAGTAGAATTAAATAAACAAAGCTTCCTTCACTCTTATAATCGGATACATTGTTCTACACCAAACACAGGTGGTTACATTAGAAAATCGGTTGGCACAGCATGGCAAATAGGCTCTGGTAACATTGGTGCGATTATTGCTACTTTCTTCTTTCTTGCTGAAGATGTCCCACTTTGTGTTAAGTGTTTGAGTTGAGCAAGGAAGAGAGATTTTTAGTTGGTGATAAAAATCAGCAATTGTCTATTTTTATTGTTGATTGGTATTTGTTTATGTTTTTTTGTCTATATAATGGATAAACAATCAAACATCCTTAGTATTCATCCCAAAAAATGTGATGATACTTTTCAATTGTTGTTAAATTCTACCATTATCAAAACACCATATAATAGTTATTTTGATGATTTGTTGAATATTGATTTCTTTTATTTTCAATCGTACTTTTAAAGAACCGCTTTTGTTCTGGATTTTAGAGTGGGTGATTTGAAAATAATCTATATATATTACCGCATATACGAATACTGATTAGTGTAAACCTTTTTTGACCTTACAAATAGCATTGTGCTTATTAAACTGTAACCACTTTTAGTTTCTCCCTTGGTTATTATACGATAAATATTTTGACCAGTTAGTGCTTTGATGAAACTGGCTAATAGATATTTTATGACAATAGAAGGTGAATTTTTTTAAATTAATGGACTCAACATATAATTATTTGGCGGACAGAGCTTTGGATCTTCTCGGTTCAAATTCAAGGGTTTTAATCTTATTGATAGGAATCCCTGGCTCTGGAAAGTCCACAGTAGCTAAAAATGTGGTTGATATACTCAACTCAAAATTTCGAAAACATAATCAACTTCAAAACCAGAAAGTGAATTTCCAGCAAAGCGAACATGATTTAGGATCCTTTCAAGAAAACAAGTTGGTAACCAGTGATTTTGTTAGCGAGCTAAAGGTCTTTGATAACAATTCTGAGATTCCTTTGGAAGATGAATATTATGTACCCAAAAAAACAAAAAAACAAAATGAAGTAATTATAAGTGGGAGGTGCGAGGATAATTCAATTAAATTAGTTTATCCAAAATCCAGTAGTAAACACACTTCTAATGATTTTGCTCAAATAGTTCCGATGGATGGTTTTCATTTGTCAAGAAAAGTTTTAAAACAATTTAAAGACTCAGACAGGGCTATTTTGAAAAGAGGATCGCCTTTTACTTTCGATTCTAAAATGGTTGCTACTTTAATAAAATTATTGGCTTCTACATGCACTAGCAAAACTTTGAACCCCCCAATAGATAAATTTCAATTAATTGATGGATCAATAAGTGGAATTCCCGATATTTATGTTCCAAATTTTATTCATGAATTAAAGGACCCGACGCCATTTGGAATTCCAATTAAATCAACAACAAAGATTTTAATCATAGAGGGATTGTATCTTTTATTAAACCAAGGGCCATGGAAGAGTATTTATTATTCACTAAGCAAAAATCATGAAATCTGTTATGAAATTTGGAAAATTGAAGTTGAATTTAATGTGGCCAGAGAGAGAGTAGCCAAAAGACATTACGAATCTGGTGGAACCACCACCATTGAAGAGGGTTATAAAAGATTTGATATAAACGATAGGCCAAATGGGAAATTAGTTGAATTTAATAGTTTTAGTGCTGATTATTACATACAAAGTATTTAGAAAGTATTTCTTCAAAGGGAAAAAGAAATAGAAATAGAAATAGAAATAGAAAGTAAAAACAAGAATAAAAACCTAGACAATGCAATGAAAATGATCTCTACCTTTATTGATACCATCTGTGACGATTTTGGAAATTTCATCAGGATCACTTGTAATTCCTGTTAAATTTTCATGACCATTTTCTGTGACTAAGATATCGTCTTCAATTCTTACACCGCCGATATAATAATAATTTTCTAAAACAGACTGATCAATTTTCTCGGCAATTTTCTCATCTTTTAGAGCATTATCAATTAAAAATGGAGAAAAGTAAATCCCTGGTTCATCAGTCACTACCATTCCAGCTAGCAATTTTCTTCGCAATCTTAAATAACGTAATTTTGGATCAGGATCTTCATAGTTAGGATTTCCACCTACATCATGAGTAGAAAGACCTAATAAATGGCCTAGACCATGAGGAAAAAAACAAACTGAAGCATTTGAGTCAAAAATTTCTTGAGAAGAGAATTTTTTTTTGAATATACCTAATTTTAAGAAGCTATCAATCAACACTTTATGAGCTAATAAATGTAAATCGTCCCATAATACCCCGGGTTTTATTTGATTTAAAACAGTTTTTTGCATTTCCAAAACGATATCATAAATTTGGCGATGTTCTTTTGACCATATTCCATTAATTGGGAAACATCTTGTAACATCGGCAGCATAATTTTGCCATTCAGCACCAGCATCAATTAAAACTGAATTTTTGTTGGATAAAGTATCGTCGTTTTTAACATAATGTAAAGTGCCACAATTTGGGCCAGAACAACATATTGGATCGTAAGCTTGAAATTTTGAGCCTTGTCTAATTGAATGATAAATAAATTCTGCATGAATATGGGTTTCATTTTTTTCAATTGGCAAAGCAGACATCACAGCTAAATGAGAGTTGTCGGTGATTTTTGCAGCAATTTTCATCAAGGAGATTTCATGATCATCCTTAATCAATCTTGATTCAGCCAAAGCATAATTTAGATCATCATCGGATTGCTTTAAGAAAAAGTACTTGTAAGGGTTATTCCACTCAGATCTATAATTAGTGATAGCTATTTTGTGATTTTTATTTAAATTATGAAAATAATCGTATAGTTTGTTTGTGTAATGAACGTCATCAACATCAAATTTCTGTAAAGCCTGTTCAGGTAGTAAGGGCATACCAGACCACATAACATCGTCATTATCGATATTGGGCAAAAACAAAGATAATTTTAAGGATTGAACGTCGTAAATTAGATGGGAATTAGGAATATTGCACCCAGACAAATAGAAAAAATCTCTATCTTGTCTAAACACTTGTTCTTGATCAGAATGGGGATATAATTTTGAGCCTTCGCCACTTAGAAATATAACAATTGTTGATGGATCAAGGCTCGTTTTCGATAATAAATGTTTTTTCACATTCTCGCAATGAAGCTTAGCAGGATATTTTCTGTGTGTCAATTCTTCTGAACTCGACATTAGGCGATTGCAATGAGTTTTTCTGTTAGAAAGCAGAAAAAACGACTTTTTTATGGAAACAAAGAAATCCAAAGAAAATTTCGATTTAAATAAATTCATCTGAGTCTATCCAGACTAATTAAATTAACAAAGCATCTGATTGGTTTACAGCTCATGATTGGCTTAATTTTTTGGTGGCCTCAGAAAAAAAGATATAGTGTCATATGATCATTCTGCAAGTGATGAATGAAGTTTATCATTTTCAAATATAGTATTTTCTGTTTACATTTGGTCTCTCTTTGTTTTTACCATAAGAATGTTTGACTAATTTGAGAAATCGCTAATTTTTAGGGAGAGGTATTTGAGAACAAAAACCTCCTGAAAAAACAGTTTATCGGTTAATGAAATTAGACTTATTCGAATGTCAACAGATTTATTTCCATTAAAATGTCGTACATCTATATATATACATATATATATCTACGAAATCGTGAAAGTGATATTATACTCATCTGATTGAAAAGAAAAAGACAGAATGAGCGAGAAATCAGACCATCAAGACTTCACCTTCGTTGTCCACTGAAGAATTGAAATAAGGGTTTTTTTTCGCTGTCTTCAAAAGGTCAACACCTTTTTTTTCTAGCAACTGGGCTTCTTGTATTTTGTTTTGTCTTAGAACCTGCTTCTGATACTTCACCAAATCCAACCCAGCTGCTCCATTAGCTTCCTCTTGCGAATATGGTATGTCCTTTAGCTGCTTCAAACGTCTCTTGTGCACTTTGGACTTTGTGTGATGAACCAATGCATGGTCGCTCTCAAAATACTTGCTACACTCAACACAGTAATGCTGTCCTAGCCCTGGTTTGTCTTCCTGGATGGGCTGGTTCTTCAAGCGCAACACAGAATCTTTGCTTCCCAAGTCCTCCCATATCAAATCCAAGTCTCTTGTACGACGCTTGGTCTTGTACTTCATCACTGTAAGTTTTCCCATCACAGCTTCTGACCCCTATCTATAACAGTTTTATTGCACACACAGCCTTTGGTAAACTGCTGAAAAGTTCTCCATATTCAAATTAAAGTAGAACCAACTGATTTCCGTTGGTCTCCGCGTGATAACTGGTCTCTTTCCTTGCCAACGGTACAAATTTCCAAAAGTTTATAGCAAGTATCCTTCTGTCGTTTCTATTAAATTGCGAGCCTTTTCCTCACGATTTCTTTTCCTCGGAGCTTTTTTAAAAACACTTAAAACACGTCTGCTGATCTTGCTGCTTTTGCTGTTTCTCTGTGATACTCATCAAACATTTTTCTGTTTCTTATTGATTCGACTCTCTGCTAAAGATTCATTTACCAAAATCATTTGGTAAAACAATCCTGCCTCCCTACTAGCCTCGCCCAAATTAGATCACATTTATATTTTAATAAAATTACAAATATTCTAGCTTTGCTTGAGATGCATTCAATCACTCTACCATTACATGATAATTTCAATGGAAAATCTATTTCAGGAACAGACCATTATGTATTTGAATTATCCCAATGTCCCACTTCTGCTAAAGTATCAACAAAATTAAAACCCAGTATTGAATTGAAACTAAAGGTTAGCTCCGATGCAAAACTTGAACGTAAATTTATTGTGATTGTTGCTTTAGAAAGTTTTGGCTTAGGTGGTAATTCTTCAAAGCGTCTTTTTGATATTTTAGAAGGTGCTAATATCGAATCCAGTAAGTATGTTGCCAGTCAAAACACCTATAATTTTTCTTTTAAAAACTTATTAGTCAATAAAATTGGTAATTATAAGTTAATCTTTGAACTAAATGAATTTTTTCCTAATCGCTCTTCAAATGAAGCAAGATTCGAAAACATATTAGCAATTAGAAGCAATCCAATTGCTATAGATAAGAATAATTCCAAAACTAATGCAAAATCCAAATTTAATGCAAAATCCAACTTTAAATCTAAATCTCCTAGATCTAAATCTTCTAGATCTATTTCTTCTAAATTTATTTCTTCTATTCCTACTCTGGATTTTACTTTTGAACGTACTTTAAACACAGCTTCTAGAACTGATTCTATTCCTATCAATAATATTGGTTTTAGTCCCATCAATAATACTGGTTCTAGTTCTAACAATAATACTGTTTTTCTTTTTGATTCACCAAATTCTTACTTTTCTTCCGATAGTGGTTTAGATTCAAATGATTCTTTTTGTAATATTTTTTTGTAATAACACTGGTTATTGAGTTGATGATTCTTTAAATCAAATGAAATAATATTAAATGCATTTGAGAAACAAGTCAATAGTTTGTTCTAATGATTTATATAAAATAAATTAGATTGTTGTGATTAAATTTTTAAATGATTTTTTTTTTCTTGTTTGTTTTTTTGTTTTATTATTTTTTGATTGTTATCCTTTTTTTTTAATCCTCTATAATTTGGAAGATCTTTATATTATGTTATCATTTTTTGTGGGTTTTTTTGATTCTTAATTTGATTACGGTTTTTTTGGTATTGTTTTTAATTCTTTGGTTTGTGAATTTCACATTTACATTTACATTTACATTTACATTTACATTTACATTTACATTCTTACATTTACATTTACATTCTTACATTCATATTCACATTTAGATTTAGATTTAAATTTATACTTAAATTTAAATCTATGCTTTTAATTTCTTTGTTTTTCTTTATTAAGAAACTCTTGTTTTTATAAATTGAATTAATTTTATACCCATGTAATATCTTTTAATAAACTCTTATCAAATTAGCATCACAGATGTAATTTAAACAGAAATAAAACACAATCTCATCAACACGTGACATTTCACAATCTAAAGTTTATTTCAATCCTTTAATTCGATATTTGATTTTTCTTTTAGTTAATAGGTTTAATGATTAATCTATTAATTTGAATATTATTGATTATTATTGATTATCGATCACTGATTATTGATTATTATTTATTTACAGACACCATGCATGTTTTATTAACAAATGATGACGGGCCATTAAATGATGTTACATCTCCTTATATCAGGCATTTTGTTAATGCTATTGAGAAACATACAGACTGGGATTTAAGTATAGTGTTGCCTAATGTTCAAAGGTCATGGATTGGGAAAGCCCATTTTGCTGGAAAAGAGCTAACAGCTTCATTTATATATCCAACAAAGGAAAACAATAATTCGTACAATGGGCCATTTGCTATGCCAGACCCCAATTTAAAAAGAGAATTGAAAGAATGGGCGCTAATTGATGGGACTCCTGCTTCGTGTGCTGATATTGGAATTTATCATTTGTATAAGGAGAAAGGGCCGGTGGATTTGGTTTTATCGGGGCCTAATTTTGGTAGAAATACCACGTCGTCATATATAATGACCAGTGGAACAGTTGGAGCAGCGATTGAAGCATCGTTACAAAATAAGAAAGCAATTGGAATCTCGTTTGGATTTTTCACCAAGAAAACAGATCCTGACATAATACAAGAGGCTTGCAGAATTGGAGTGAAGATTGTTGACCATCTTTATAAGAATTGGCCCAGTGATAATTCGATCGAGTTGTACACAATTAATATTCCATTAGTTGAAACGTTATCATTGGAGACAACCAAAATCATTTACACCTCAATTCTTCAAAACAAGTGGGTTTCATTGTTCAAAAGCCATCACTACGATAACTCGAACAGCCATAAGCATATAAACAACCGTGATGACAACAGTCCAGACAACGAAACAGTGGACATTGTTGATACCAGTATAACCAATCAGTTGCAATTCAAATGGAGCCCCAATTTCAGCTATGTCCACGAAACCATCTTGAATTCTGAGGGAGTCAACGATGGCCAGGTTGTGAACGAAGGAAACATATCGGTTACGCCGCTCAGAGCTATTTACGCGGAGGTTCCCATGGAGGGGGAAATCAAGCTCGACTAGAGACGTAAACAACCAGGGGACAAGCATTACCAGATAGGTGCAATTGAAGCACCCAAACAGCAGCACCCAAACAGCAGCACTGCTGATCAGGGTTGGTTTCTAGGGCTGCTGTTGCTTGTGTGTTGCTTGTGTGTTGCTTGTGTATTTCTTAATTCTTCCTCACTCGTCTTAACTCTCTCCCATCCCAGCGTCTCTATTGTTGTCCGTCCCTGTGCCGCGCCCGGTCGGCGCTTGGCCTGCTCGGCCTGTGCTCGGCCGGATCAGCGATCGCTGGGCCTCGCTTAGCGTCCGAAGCGGTACTGCCGGACAGGACCTGCACGCGCCAAACAAAAGCACTGCCTGGGCCTGGGCCGTGCTCAGCTCTCGGTGGTTTGCTACTACCGTTTTGGGCGGAGCTGTGTGCAAAACAGAAAAGGACTCAGAGCACCAGCTTCGCTTGCTGGTGTGAATTATGTCCTCTTCTGTCCAAAAAAACAATATGAAACTGGAAATGGATTCAATTGCTCACCAAAATTCAATTCCTCTCTCTTGTCGACTACGCTACCTCCCTTCTGTCTTTGCTGCTATTTCTATCCTCACTATCCTCCCTGTGTTGCCTGTCCTGCCTCAACTCTCTATTCGCCCTGTCCCAGCTTGCGATTTGTCAAATCCTAGAAGTTTCTTCAAACTCGCTCTAAACTTTAGACAGGTCTTCCCCAGTGTACAATATATATAACCTTTTTCTCCTTGGTATTTGAAAAATTCCAATCTTTCTTACTATCTTTGTCAAGTCAACCAATTTTTAAATTGAGTATACACATAATTGAGAGTTATTACCAAGACTCAAAGCACACCTATAAATCGGCTTACACATTCAACTCAGCTCCCACATTGTTCATATCTGGAAATGGCTGAGACTGCTCCTCTCTTATCTTTTCATTCCAATGGTTATAACCATGGCTCTACAAAACCTTCTTCTTTTATCCATTCGGTCTACCTGATTACCAAAGTAACTTTACTTTCTTCCCCTGTTAATATCCTACTTTTTTTCGTTCCTTTAGGCATAATTGCAGGTATTTTGGATTGGAACTCAACTGTCGTCTTTTCTTTAAATTTTTTTGCAATTGTTCCTTTAGCCGCCATCTTATCCTTTGCAACTGAAGAATTGGCCTCAAATGTTGGTCAAACCGTTGGTGGTTTACTTAACGCAACTTTTGGTAATGCTGTTGAATTAATTGTTTCCATAATTGCTCTAAAGGAAAACCAGATCAGAATTGTCCAGGCCTCCATGCTAGGAAGTATCCTTTCAAATCTTCTATTAGTCTTGGGTTGCTGTTTTATTGCCGGTGGTTATAATAGATCAATTCAGAAATTTAACATGACAATTGCTCAAACAATGTCCTCTCTAATGGCTTTGGCTTGTGTTTCCCTATTAATCCCAGCTGCTTTTAATGCCGGTATGAAGGGCGGCGATGACTATCACTCATCTCCAGAAGACCCAAGTCCTGAAGTATTAGCTTTGTCAAGAGGCACTTCCATCATCCTTTTAATCATTTACATTCTTTATCTTTTTTTCCAACTATACACCCATAAAGATGTCTTTGAAGAATCTGGTGATTCCCCTGATCACACAGATATCAGATCTTCTCATGGTTCTGTCAGATCATTTGCCACTAATTCTTCCGAAACTTTATCTCCATTAGCTAGTGTCACTGTTTTGATTCTCTCAACGGTCTTGGTCTCATTTTGTGCCGATTACTTGGTTTCCTCAATCGACGACTTGGTCGAGCAAAGTGGTTTATCAAAGACTTTTATCGGTTTGATCGTTATCCCCATTGTTGGTAATGCTGCTGAACATGTCACTGCTGTGGTCGTAGCCGTTAAAGATAAAATGGACTTGGCCGTTGGTGTTGCAGTTGGAAGCTCTATGCAAATCGCTTTGTTTGTCACCCCCTTCATGGTCTTAATTGGTTGGATCCTTAATATTCCCATGAGCTTATACTTTTCAACTTTTGAAACTGCTGTCTTATTTGTCTCAGTTTTAATCACAAATTACTTAATCATGGATGGTGAAAGTAATTGGTTGGAAGGTGTCATGTTACTTGGTACTTACTTTATTGTTGCTTTAGCTTTCTTTTACTATCCTTAATTCTTTATTCTTTTTTCTTTTTTTTCCTTTCCAAATTCTTATTTCTTGCTCCAAATTCAAGAAGTAAATTAAAAATCTAAAAAAAAAATCTAAAAAAAAGAAAAAAAAAATAACTAAAAAATAATAAAAACTGAAACAAAGCCTATTTAAATCTTCTTAAATACTTATTCTCCATTCCTTTTCCAACTTTTTAAATTGTCTTTTATACTTGTTTGTTTTATATTTCGACTTTTAACCAATCAAACGCAAATTACTGTTGACTTTTATAAGTTTATGTACAATATTATTACTATTACTATTTTGTTACTATTTTGTTACTATTTTGTTACTATTTTGTTACTATTTTGTTACTTTTTTATTACTTTTTTATTACTTTTTTATTACTTTTTTATTACTTTTTTATTACCTTTTCTGCTTTTTGTAATTTTTTAATAAAAAAAATTAATCATTCTATTTACATTTTCTTAAAACAAAGAGATGCATTAACACCACCAAACCCAAAACTATTATTTAAAGCATACTTGATATCCCTTTTAATAGCTTGGTTTGCAACGTAATTGAAAATAAAATCACTCTTATTATCGCCATCAGCTTCTCCCACATTGTTTAAATTTAATGTGGGTGGTAAAACTCCTTCTGATAACGTTAATAAAGTGAAAATCGATTCAACAGTTCCTGCTGCTCCCAATAAATGCCCAATTGAACCCTTAGTACTTGAAACAAATAACTTATTTTTTTTAAATCCAAACAATGACTTTATAGCAAGATTCTCAGCTCTGTCACCTAATTGAGTTGACGTCGCATGAGCATTTATATAATCAATTTTTTCAGGACTATCAGAGATTCCTGCTGTCTTTAATGAAGACAACATAGCCCTTCTTGCTCCATCACCATTTGGATCCGGTGCAGTTATATGATATCCATCTCCACTCAATCCATATCCAATTACTTCGCCATATATTTTATTTGCTCCTCTTTTTATCGCATGTTCCAATTCTTCTAAAATTACAATACCCGCTCCTTCTCCCAATACAAACCCACTTCTATCTTTATCAAAGGGTCTTGAAGACTTTTCAGGCTGATCGTTATATGTTGTTACCAATGACTTGGCTCTAGCAAAACCGGAAATTGCTACTGGATGAACTAATGCTTCAGTTGCACCAGCTATCATAACATCACAATATCCATCTTTAATAAATCTCATTGCGTCTCCTATGGCGTTACACCCTGTAGCACAGGCTGTAGAAACAGAGTGAATTGGTCCTTTAAACCCATAGTTAATAGAAATTGCACCAGATGCCATGTTATTCAACAATCTGGGGACAAACAATGGCTGGACTTTTCGATAGCCGTTTAGATTGAAATCAACTGAATTTTTGTAAACATCTTCAAAACTTCCTATCGAAGATCCAACTGCGACTCCTGTGTTGAGCAACGATTTTTCGTCGAGATCTTCCAACCAATTGGCATCTTTCAAGGCCTCTTCTGCAGCTACTAATGCGTATTGGGAAAACAAAGCTGTTCTTCTGAAATCTTTGATTGCACCTTTGTGCTCTTTTGCATTCCATTTTCCATCAGCAATTGATCCAGCTGGAACTTTTCCAACAACCTGACTGGGTATGCTTTCAAACTGAGCTCTTTCTATATCCGTCAAATTTTCAATGGCCAAAGTTGATATGATACCACTCTTTCCACTTATCAAGTTCGACCATGACTGCTGAACACCCACTCCAACTGGAGTCACCAAACCCAACCCAGTAACAACGACTCTTCTTGCTGCCATCTTTCTGTGTGGTAGTGCCTGCTAGTTCTCATTCACCACCTTTAAAATTTAACTTATCAACTTCGACCTATTTCCATTTTACTACCACCCGAACGGATCATTTTCCAGTCCCATATCGAGACCTCAACATTGCACAATTCTTTTGTCGCATTCTCACAATCAATTGTTGCTTTGGTTTTTTCACTTGGGTTGTACAAGCTGTACTTTATTTCATTATGTTATCAATGTTCGATGAATCCTGAACACAAATCTGGCTTGACCAATCGAATTCCACCAAGGTTTTATCTGAAGCCTTATCTTTTGAAAATATGTCTTATACTATCATCCTAGAAACTTGCACTTTAGAGTTGTTGCCATGATAATTGAATATCATTGACAATCTTCAAAAAAAAAGTGTTGTATGAATCGGTTTATCAGTATTCTATCGTCTACCTGAATGTTTGCCTTAGATTTTTTTGTTTCTTATCTGAAGAATTACATGTCAAATCTTCCGTTTTAAACAACCGGATGTTTTTTTAGACAGATAGTGAAAAAAATGACAAAAGAATTAAAAAAATTAAAGGGATTTAAGAAATTAAGTTTTTAAATAGAACTAATAAGATTAATTTTGGCTTTTGCTTTTACCTTGGATAATACCTAATTAAACACTAAACACAGGAACAAGATTTTTGACATTCAAAACTCTTAATCATGCATTAAAATTCTTATCTTCCTCTATATATTCATTTGGCATTAATTTGAGAAATTATGTAAAACTTATAATTTTAAAATTTAGCCTTATGACTATAATTGAATTCCTGTTTTTTCCTCTATTATCACGATGTATATTAAACCAAAAAAATGACTTTTATTTTTTACCAATAGTTATTTTGGCAAATTCATTATTGAAAATTGATAACTAGAAGTAACTTTTAATAAGATTTTTAAAAGAAAATAAGATCATGAGTTGAAAATTATTAATAACTGATGATTAGACTGTATCAATCCGGACTATAAATACTTTCAAATCTGTTTATCCTATGATTTTATAAGTTTATTTTTTTCTTAACAATTCAAACAATAACTATTTGTCTTTTTGCAAGCTTTATATTGTGATTTGGATATGAATGGGAAAAAAAGCAAAGACTTTTCACTTCAGACAGTAAAATCAACTGCAACAGGTGAAATAACTCAATTATCACCTATTTGTTCACCTCTAGAACAAAAAATTATCAATACAAGATTTCATAAAAATGATGATAATGCACTTTTAGCTGATATTGGTTATAAACCAGAATTAAGAAGATATTTTACGACTCTTCAGGTTTTTGGTATTGCATTTTCTATTATGGGATTATTACCTTCCATCGCATCAGTTTTGGGATTAGCATTAGCTGGTGGAATGGTTGGATTTGTTTGGGGATGGATTGCTGCTTCATTTTTTATTTTGATGATTGGCATCAGTATGGCAGAATTGGGTAGTGCAATCCCAACCAGCGGTGGTTTATATTATTGGACTTACCATTACGCTCCACAATCTGTTAAAATACCATTAAGTTTTCTTGTTGGAAATACCAACAGTATTGCATTAACTGGTGCACTTTGTTCTGTTGATTATGGGTTAGCAAACGAGATATTATCAGCAGTTGTGATCAATTTAGATGGAACTTTTGAAATAACTTCTGCTAAAACATATGGTTTTTACGTTGCTTGTGTAATTTCCCATATTTTTATCACTTGTTTGGCATCAAGTATGGTTTCAAGATTGCAAACTTTTTCTATTGTTTGTAATATTGGCTTGGTTGTTTTATTTATTATTGCATTACCAGTTGGAGTTTCAAACTCAGGTAGAAGCTTTAATGGTACCAAGTATATATTTGGAGATTTTGAAAATTTATCAGATTGGTCAATTGGTTGGCAATTTATGCTTTGTTGGATGCCAGCTATTTGGGTTATTGGAGCATTTGATAGTACAATCCATCAATCTGAAGAGGCTAAAAATGCAACCAAAGCAGTTCCAATTGGAATCATTGGATCTATTTCTATATGTGGTATTTTAGGTTGGATCATTTGTATTGTCATTGCAGCCTGTGTTGATAGAGATCTTGAAGCAATTATTGGAACATCATTTGGTCAACCCATGGCTCAAATTGTTTATGATATATTGGGTAAAAAATGGGCAGTTGCGATTATGGTGTTGATTGCATTTTGTCAATGGTTGATAGGAGCTTCTATTCTAACAGCAATTTCCAGACAAATTTGGGCATTCGCGAGAGATAATGGATTACCATTGTGCAATGTTATTAAAGTTGTTAATAAGAAATGGTCAGTTTCAATTAGAGCAGTGTGGTTTGGTGGTATATTGGCGATAATTATGGGATTATTGTGTTTAATTGGAACTACAGCTGCAAATGCTCTTTTTACATTGTATGTGTGTGGTAATTATTTTGCGTGGGGAACACCCATTTTCTTGAGAATGGTTTATGGTAGAGACATATTTAAACCGGGTCCATTTTATACAGGTGATGTTTTATCACTCATCATTAACTGGATTGCAATTGTGTTTATAGTCTTTACAATGATATTGGCTATGTTTCCGTCATCTAAAATCGTGGATAAAGAAACCATGAATTATACAGTTGTTATAACATGCGATACATGGATTTTATCAATGATTTATTATTATGCTTATGCCCATAAAATTTATTTTGGGCCAAGAAAGACAATTAACGAAGTTGATAATATACCTAAGGAAGAAGAATTAAGTGAATCTGGCATGACAGTTGAGAAAGTGAAAGCTGAAGCCTAATTAGTTTTTCTTTTTTTTTTGTTTGTTTTATTCTATAAAATTTTATATCTTTGTATTTATAATAGATTTGTATTAGAGTAATTATTCTATTTGCAGACTAAAAAAATGAATAAATTATTAAAATGCTTAAAGTGATGAATAGTCTTTTTCTATGAAATGATTGAATTTAATATGTAATCAAAAAAAATCAAAATATTATAATTTTTAGAGTCTGTAAACGACAAGAAGAATTTTAAGCGACAGCTAATAGCTCTTTGAACTGATTATAATCAACTTCCTCGGTATTCTTTAATTCAGAGTCTGATAAGATTTGGTCGATTTCTTCTATTGACAATGTTTCACCAATTGAAGATAAAACGTGTTTTAAATCTTTGATTGAAATTTTGTTATTGGCATTTGCAAAAGTAGAAAAAAAGTGGTCGATATGAGCATTAAATTGAATCTCTAGTTGGTTGTTGTCAGCATTGTTGTTTGTTGTAGCCTGTTTGGCCATTATTGTCAAGAATTCAGGGAAATCAATGTTGTTTTCTGTGGCACTGATGTTTAGTTCGTTTATCATTAGATTCAAGTCTTTTTCAGTCAAATTCTGACCTAGCGATCTAATAACAGTGCCCAATTCCTTTCTTGTGATTTTGCCATCGTTGTTTGTGTCAAACAAGGAGAAGGCTTCTTGGAACTCAGTTATTTGTTTTTCAGACAACTTGTCAGCCATTGGAAACAGAGAGAGAGAGTAGTGCTGGAGAAGAAAGCTGAGAATAGTCTGGTGAGAAGAAAAAAGTGGTGTCAACTCAGGGCAGATCTCAGCTCTTTTCTACCCGTTTGGTGGAAATAAGACCAGGCCCAAAAGGCTGGACTATTTGATGGGGCTCTTTCGGTCTGGAACTGAGGAGTTGAGGAAGAGCTGTAGGAGAGTTGTAGTGGAGTTGTAGTAGAACTGGTGCTTTGTGCTAATGCTTTGTGGTTGGGTCGTTTCCTGGCTTGCGAAAGAGTTCCAGAGTAGCTTATCGACGAGCTTCTCGATGGTGGAAAACTCTGCGATTCTGCTTCATAACCTTATTCATTTTTTGCTCTGATTCATTCGGATTCTCAGGTAATGAAACTATTTTTTGTAGATAAAAACTGTCTCAGAAATCGTTCAAATCAGATCTTAGCTAGTATTTGATAATCGCAATCTGTTGTTTGCCTGTCTGCCTGCTTGATATTACTCCATTCATTCATTCATGCGAAACACACTCCATATAAAGACCATTTTGTTAAATTTCATAAATTAAAACGTCTTAATATACTCTCAGTCATTCTCTAATAACGATGTTTTTTGATATCATTTCAACAGTTCGCCAATACTGCTCTCCTAAACTAATAGAGTTTGTTCCTTCCAAGCAAGATGGGCTTGATAGTGATGTCGATTCTGGTGGAATAACATTAAAATCGTTGATTGATAACAATATACCAGAGTTGAGAGATAAAAACTATTTTTTGATGAATCCATTATTGACTAATGGGCATTTTCAAACCTCATACGCTGGGCTTCAACATTTCGAGAATATCGATAAGGTGTATTATAAAAGAAAAATTTTGAATTATCCCGATGGTGGAATTGGAGCAATAGATTTTGTTGATGTTGAACTAACTCAGAAGAGATCCAGCAACTCAAGTGATGAGATAAATTTTCTTAAGATATCCGAAACAGATCCTATTATCAAGACGTATAAGAACAAGTACGATCTTGGGAAATTACCTCCAAGAACTAGATATTTAACCAGACAAGAGATTAAAAAATTGAACTCAAATGACAACAATCCATTACTAGTTATTCTACATGGGTTAGCTGGTGGTTCACACGAAGCTTATGTTCGTTGTTTGATTCAAGAGATTACATCAAAGAACTACAAGTTCGATGCAGTTGTATTGAATGCTAGAGGATGTTCAAATTCCAAGATCGTTACACCCAGAATGTTTAATGGAGTTTGGACTGATGATTTAAGGTGTCTTTTGAGTTATTTAAAAAAGATCTATCCCAACAAACCATTATATGGAATTGGGTTTTCGTTGGGAGCATCGATGTTGGCGAATTATTTAGGGCAAGAAAGTGAAGAATCCAAATTTACAGCAGCTTGTGTGTTGTGCAATCCATGGGATATGTATCAATCCTCATGTTATATGCATTCGTCGAGTAATCATATTGGACGAGAGATCTATTCCACAGTGATGACCAAGGGATTGAAAAAACTATTGGAGAATAACATTGAGGCAATTTCGAAAAACGAGTTGGTTCAAAAGACGTTGAACATGAATTTCAACACGAGTGATTTAAAAGGTGTTATTAGAGATAAAAACAAGATCAAGTACTTGTATGATTTCGATGACAATTTCACATCGGTTATGTTTGGGTTTAATAATGCGAATGAGTACTATAGAAATGGGTCGTCAATATTAAGAATACCCAAGATTCGTACTCCGTTGTTGATTATCAATGCAAAGGACGATCCAATTGTTGGAGATAAAGCTATTCCTCGAAAGGAGGTGGTTAAGAATCCGTATATTGTGTTGTGTGTTAGTGACTATGGAGGACATTTGGGATGGTTTACAATGGGCAATAAAAGATGGTATGCGAAACCAGTTTCCAATTTTTTCAAGAGATTTCATGAGGATATCTATTTGAAAAAGTTAAAGATTAAAGCAGATGAGAGATTTATGCCAAATCCAAGATATTTCGATGGTAGTAAATTAGTAATGCCCGATTCGTTTAGTGAAATGAAACTTAAAGAGAGTCTAAATGAAATTGAGAGTGGGAAAAGTGATAAAGAAGATCAAAACCAAGAGGGACAAGACAATGAGGAAGAAGATGGTGATGATAGTGATGATAGTGATAATGGAAATAATGGAAATAATGGGAATGGGAATGGGAATGGGAATTCGAAAGTAGAAAATTATTTGCAGTCAGGTTTATCAGTCAAGATCAAATCCAAATTGTGATATTGTTAATATTGTTCTAGATTTATTATTTCACAGTTGTTTCCTTTTTGTCAGTTTATAGATAAGTTAAAAACCATAATATATAACAATTGTGACTTGAATTTCAGTATCGATTTTTCCGCTGCTTTTTTTGTTTTTTTTGTGATTTGTTTCTTTTTATTGTTGAGTTTCTTTTGAATAACTATAGATAAGAAGAAAAGTTTGGTAGAGCAGAAAGTCGTTTTTTCTCCTTTTTTATTGTTTTTTTTGTGATTTGATTTTTTGATTTAATTTGATTTGATTTGATTTGATTTGGATTTGGATTTCTTTTTTTTGATTGATAATTTCCATAAAAAACAAAACTAGTAGATGAATTGAGTAATTTTGATATATCCAATTAGTTGACTCATTTGACCATGTTTAAATAAATCCAATCGGATATAATTCAGAGTCTTTATTATATTGTATTGTGTTGTATTATTTAATACGATATAATATAATAAAATACATGAAATGAAATCAGTGAAGTAAGAGAATTTTAGATTGATTATCGATCTCGATTGATTTTCAAAAATTTGAAGTTTGAATTTACTCTTGTTACTTTCTTGTGTTTTTTGTGTTTTTGTGTTTTTTTGTTTACAAATCTCGTGCAAAATTTATACATTTTTTTCTTACAAGATGGTTAGATTTGGCTGAAAAATTTGGATTTCATAATTTATGATTTTTTTTGAAACCATTAGATTATTGCAATGATTGTGATAACGTAGAAGAACAAATTAGGATTTGCAGCATGGGTCTGATTTCTTTGTTGAATCATCAAGGTCGTTGCAAGACCAGTTAAAGTTTGCTATAGTTATCAGTAACATATAATTCTTATTGATGGACAATTTAGCTTTTTCGAAAAAGCAGATCCAGTACCAAAACCGAGAAAAAAGAAAGAAAAGAACTAAATAAGTCCTATATATCCAATAAATCCAGACAGGTCTTTTGAACGAGAGCAATTTCCAGGAGGATGATTGTATACTGTGGGAAAACATGCAAATCGTAAAAACTAAATGGTCTCTGTGCTCCAGAAACAGGAGCCAAAAAGCAGCAAAAAGAAAGACTTAATATATTCAAAGCTCCTGTGGTGTGTCAACATTAGTACCAGCAGGATATCGCAGAAAAACGCTGATTTAACGCGTAGGAGCATAAACATGCACGCAAGCACGTGCCTTCTACGCTGCAATCCGTCCGTGAAAAAACAACGGAATATGGCAGCGGAACAGGCTCACTGCACCCATTGTGCTGGGTCTTCCAAAAGTTGCAAATATAGAAGCAGTAGCTCAAGAATGTTGGCGAAAGTTGCACTTCCAAGAAAGAGCTAAGGAATATTCGTCCTGCCGAAGGCCTCCAGAACATCCGCATACATACAGGTGTTTGAGCTAAACATCCGTCGCCGGTAGACAGACCAATTGGCGGATTGGCGACGATGTGCGCAGGGATGAGCCAGCGGGTTTTCGAGCCCACCCAAGCTTTATGTGTCCGTGCACAGGCCGCGCAGACCGACCTTTAAGGATGAAACGTCTTGGCTGCCCCAGCGAGAATGCTGCCCCGTGTGGGAGTGACTCTCGCCCAAACCCCAGCCAAACTCAGAAGCGCTCCCCTCCAGCAGCGGGATCCCGTGCACGTGCGGCTACCACGGCGCTGCCGGAATGAGCGAAACACGACACAAAGCCCACGGCAGACTGCAAAGCACACGTGCGGTTAGACGCCCTGCGCTGTCAGGGCCACGCACGCAGGCGGCTTAACTGAGGGTGATCCGCCGTGCTGGCGCTGCGTCTTTTAGGGATCGCGCCGGAGCAGCGTCATTTTGGTGTCTCTGTCCCGTATTGCAGACTTTGTCTTTAGGCTTTTTCATGTTGTCCTGTTTTTCCAACTTTCTTGTGCTGTGTTTTCTTGGGATATTTCTAAAAACGTAAGAAAAACGAAACAAGATTAAGATGTGTAACAATTCATCACTGAAAATATCTGACAATTTCTGCAAACTTGCAAAATAAACCCATTTTTTTTAGCATCGTTTGGTAAAAAAAACACCAATATGTACTGGCATTTTCATGAAACTATACCAAACGACCATCTCCTTTAATTTGGGATTTTGCTTGTTTCTCTCATGTTTCTGCTTATCGCCTATCATATATAAACCTCACCAATATCCATTTGCTTCTATTTAATTTAGAACTTTTCTCCATTTTTTTACATTTCTATTTTATCTCTAGAATCGCAGTTCCTTCTTTTGATTTTATATCTAAGCGTTACTATCTAAGTGAAGACTTTATTTATTCATTCATTCCTTTAATAAATACCTTTAAATAACTTCTCACTTACTTTCACTCTTTTGAACCCTTATTTCAGCCAAATTCTGTTCCACCTCACTCATCTAATTAGCCATTCCTTTTATTATCCACTATCCAATCAACACAATCGCTTGTATTAGATACTCAGGTAATAATGAAAATTTCCGGCTTAGCTCCTTTCTTATTTCTAGCTCCTGTTTTTGCTAGCCCCATCGGCCATTCTCATAATGCCCACAAAAGAGAAGCTGTCCCAAACCCCAACACTGTTGTCGTTTATGTGACTGAAGTCGCCTACGTTACTCTTGGTGCTGGCCAGGCCAATGCTAACTCCTACCAAGACTCCCAACCTGTTGTTGAAGCTCCAAAGGCTGACACTACAACCACCGAAGCCGCAGTCATTGAAACACCAACCACCCAACCCGAACCTGTTTACGAAGTATCCACATACGAACAAAAGGCTGAGGTCCCAACTACTTCTACTTCCTCCACTTCCTCCACCCAAGAAGCAAAAGAAACCTCAAGCTCTCCTTCCTCTATTGCTATTTCTGCTGGTAGTTCAAAGGTTGTTTCCTCTGGTGGTGCAAAAGCTATCACCTACTCTCCTTACACCAACTCCGGTAACTGTAAAGATGCTGATACTGTCGCTAGTGATCTCGCCAAGTTGTCCGGCTACGAAGTCATCAGGGTCTACGGTACTGATTGTGATACATACGGCAAAGTCTTACCAGCTATTGGAAGCAACCAAAAACTCTTTGCTGGTATTTTCCACATCACTGACATCGAATCCCAAGCTAGTTTATTAATTGATGCTGTCAAGTCCTCTAGCAGAGGCTGGAATGCCATCTACACTGTTTCCATTGGTAATGAATTGGTCAACAATGGTGCTGCCAGCACTGGCCAAATCAAATCTGCCATTGATACCGTTAGATCCATTCTTAGTTCTGCTGGTTACACTGGTCCTGTTGTCTCTGTCGATACTCTAGTTGCTGTCAAAAACAACGTAGCCTTATGTGAATACTCTGATTACATTGCTGTCAACTGTCACCCTTTCTTTGATGGTAAAGTTGAACCTTCTGAATGTGGCTCTTGGTTGAAAAGTCAAGTCAATGAAGTCTTTGAAAAATGTGGCTCTTCCAAATCTGTCTTCATTGCTGAAACTGGCTGGCCTCACTCTGGTCAATCCATTGGTGTCTCTGTTCCCTCTTCTGAAAACCAACAAGCTTGTATTGCCTCTATTAAACAATCTCTTGGCTCTTCCGTCACTTTATTCTCTCAATACAACGACTACTGGAAAGACCCAGGTCCATACGGTGTCGAACAAGCTTGGGGTATGTTTGGTGATTCTCCAGTTTAATCTACTTGATTTCTAATTCTTTTATTAAAATTCATTTTATTTATTTGCTCATTAAAGACTAAAATAAAGAAAGAAGAAAGTACTTTTTCAAATTACAATCGCCAAGTCAAATAAAATAAAATTAGATTAAATAAAATAAAATAATTTTAATATTTACATTTATCTCTATCTATATTAAGTTTATTAGGTTCATTTACTTAGGTTAGCATTCTCGGGGAAAAGTCACTGTATTATTTGAATGATTTGATACTCTTCTTTTATTACATTATATATATAATTTAAATATCTTTATGAATAACACTACACTTTTATGATTTCAATATTCAAACACACTCTAAAATTTCGATAAATCATTCCTTCCTTAATACCAGTGCTTTCCCACCTTTATTTCGAGCCAATTGGCAACCCAACTTCTCTTCATCAATTCTTTTTCATCTTATTGTTTTTTAAGAAACCGACCCTCCATCGTGATTCAGATTGGCGTGAGTTTTGCATAGAACTGCGTGTATTTACATACCGTTGCATATCTGTATCTGATCTTCTTTCTTCATTTATTGATTTATAAAGCAATTTTGATACTGTCAGTGAATGTAATATATTTTTTAAACTACCAAAACAAAATGATATTTGAAAAGAAAAAACCACAAAATTCTGTTAGCCCTCATAATTTTTATCAGATTCAAAAGGTTGCAAATGGGTTTCCTTATTATTATTCTCTTTATTCTCATGAAACACAAAACCAAAATCCATTTGTTTTTTAATATCACAAAATAAAATACAAAAAAAAAATAAAAATAAAAATAAAAAAAGACAACATCTGAATGTACACTAAGAAGCTTCTTTTTTAAAAACTCTCTCAAAAAACAAAAAAATGCAAATACCCATCTCTTATCTCATTACTCTTTTTCTTTTCTTAAATCAATTCACATCTCAACACTATATCTTTACTTCATTGTCATATAATGTTATTAAATAAAATTAAAATTCTTCAATTGGCATTGACAGCTTTAAATTTAATTTACAATGGTTTTTCCTATGAATTATATGAACCAAGTACAAGTACAAGTAAATCTTCAAGCTTAAATATTCCTCCTATTGAGATAAAGGGAAATAAATTTTTTTATTCTAATAATGGCTCGCAGTTTTTTATAAAAGGTATAGCTTATCAACAAAGTAGTGCAAGTCAAGGTCTCCTAACATATAAACCTAAAGATGTTGCTGTTCAGGCTTTATCCTCAAAAACAAACTTGAATTTGATTTCAAATTCCAACTCTAACTCCAACTCCAACTCCAACTCCAACTCCAACTCTAATTCTAATTCTAATTCTAATTCCAATTCCAATTCCAATTCCAATCATAATAGACCATTAGTTCTCGATTCAACAAAATATTTAGATCCCCTAGCAGATGAAAAAAAATGCTTTAGAGATATAAAATATTTAAAAGAATTAAACATGAATTTAATAAGAGTTTATAGCATTAACCCCAAATTGAATCATGATGTTTGTATGAATGCTCTAGCTGATGCCGGTGTTTATGTTCTTGTTGATCTCTCGGAACCTGATGTATCAATTAATCGAAAAGCACCTTCATGGGATGTCCAATTATACAATAGATATAAATCGGTTATCGATGCTTTAGCAAAATATAACAATGTATTTGGTTTCTTTGCTGGAAATGAGGTTACAAGTGACCCTAACAATGCACACGCTTCACCTTTCGTTAAAGCAGCAATTAGAGATGCTAAATCATACATTTCCTCAAAAAATTATAGAAAGATACCAGTTGGTTATTCCTCAAATGATGATTCTGAAACAAGAGATAATTTAGCAAACTATTTCATTTGTGGGAACAAAAAACATGCCGCAGATTTTTATGGTATTAATATGTATGAATGGTGTGGCTATTCATCTTTTTTCTCTTCTGGGTATAGTGAAAGAACAGTTGAATTTCAAGATTATCCTGTTCCTATTTTTTTCTCTGAATATGGCTGCAATGTTGAAAGACCAAGGCCTTTTACTGAAGTTGAAGCCATTTATAGTCCTTTGATGTCAAATGTTTGGTCTGGTGGAATCGTTTACATGTATTTTGAAGAAGAAAATAAATACGGAGTTGTAAAAGTTGATGAATCTGAAAATGTTAAAAAATTAGATGATTTCAGATACTTGAGAGATCAAATGAGTAAGATAAATCCCAAGGGAACCAATGTTAAAGATTATGTGATTCAAGAAACAAGAGAAAGAACTTGCCCAGTTAAAACTGCCAATTGGGAAGCTGATGAAAAACTTCCACCGACACCAGATTCCTTTATGTGCGAATGCTTAGAATCTTCTTTATCATGTATTGTGACTTCAAATTCAAATCTCCAATATAAAAAATTATATGAATTTTTATGTGGTGAAGTTGATTGTTCTTCAATAACAGCTGATGGTAAAACAGGAGAATATGGTTATTATTCTTCGTGTAATAATAAGCAAAAACTATCGTTGATGTTTGATGAGTATTATACAAAAGAATCCGAAAACCCAAAGGCATGTGATTTTAGTGGACAGGCTCAATTAGTTGGAAAGATAAATGATAAATTCACTTTGCAATCAATTGAAAAAGAAGGTAGAACATGCGCACAGATTTTGAAAGAAGTTAAAGATAAGAAAAAAAGTGATGGTAATAAAACTGGAAATAACAAACCGCCATTGAATGAAATAAAAAATGGTAACAGAAATAATAATAACAATGATAATAATTTACCAAAGAAGAATTCTGGCAGTTCAAATCATATTTCAATAATGAATTTACTTGACAGTTTTTTTCTTTTTGGATTGGTATTCATTGATACTTTCTTTCTAGATTAGTGTCTTCAGGAATTTTATGAATTTTTATTTGATTAATTTCAATTTTATATAGCTAGATAATGAACGATATTCACAAGAATTAAAATATTTTTTATTTTTCATTTTTTATTTTTTATTTTTTTTTTGTTTTGCTTTATAAGAAAAAAAAGCAATGTTTTTTTAACAAAAGAGGAAATGAAATGTTAAATCACAAGTTTATGAATTATCATTCTTTTTTAAGACCCCATTTAATTCCTAAAAAGCCAGAATTATCAGTTTTTCCAGGTATTCTCACCACTTTCCTTGGTGGAGAAATAATAAAATGTTTGTAACCATCAACCTGTAAAAATAGATAAACATATTCCGGATTGGCAATATTAGTCGACTTGATTTCCAATTGAACATTGCCTATTTTTTCTTCACTTTCCACGTGGAATTTCATGAATAATAATTCTTGGTTTGGATTATTAGGATCTGGTTTTCTGATTGAGGATATTGGTCTATTTCTGGTCCATTTATTTTCAGAAGATTCGCCATATGCTTTTAATCTTGCACCAGGTTTCATTCTTAATAGTTTTTGACATTCAAGATCATTTTCAACCAAAGTAACTGTTCTGTTAAATACTTGGGTGTCACCAGAAGGCAATAGTAGTTCTGTGAATAAGAGATAGATCACCATCGAGGTCAAGCCAACTGCACCTAGCACTAGTGTGGTTGTTCCTGCCAATGAAACAGCCGTAAAAAATTTTGAAGAAAAAGGAATCTTTTTGAATTGATCATCTTTAGTGCTAGGTTTCCTGTCCTTTGTGGTAGCATAGGATCTTATAAAGCTCTTGTTGTTTATGAAGCAGCTCAATTGAGTGCTGCAATTGACTTTCTTGAAACTCTGATCTGAAAAAAGAGCACGATGGATTCCTCGATGTACACAGTAAAACCCGGGATTCAAAAACACAGACTTGCTGGAAAGAGGCCTTATAGAGCTCACAATGCTGATTAAAGACCTGTTCATGATATTTCCACTGTTGTTGGATCAATTGCTCTTGAATCAACAGTTTCAGCAGAAGAACTCTGATAAAATTTTGTGGATCCGCCGGCGTGGTTGGAGTGTGCTCAAAAAAAAGCAGGAGTTCCAAAATAAAAATTTAGCTCTTGTGGCCTAGTTGGTAGGGTATCGTTTTCCGGCGCGGGCACGCAACCAACTGGAAAGCAACGAAGATCCAGGGTTCGAGTCCCTGCTAGAGCTTTATTTTTGCTGTGCTGGATGATGCTGTTTCTGGGATATTGTCCTGTTTCGCAAAAAAACTAATGTACATTACACTATAGATTATAAAAATTAATTTTCACTTGCAACATCAAGGACTTTGTGGCTCTTGCTACCCGTACTGCTGAGAACCTCATCAGCAGCACCATTGGCAGCATTTTTGGTAAAACTCAAGACATTCTTCAATTCAGAAATTAAATCAGAGCTATTGTCTCTCTCTGAGTTTGTTATTATCTGAGAAAATCTCTTCTCATTTAATTTTCTTTTCATTTTGTCTTTTTTCTTGTTTTCTGTAGACTCGATAAACTTTGAAAAAGTTTTAGTTAATCTTATTTTCAATTCCTCTGGTGACAATTGATTGTTGGAACCATCACTGCTTTCATTATTGCCCATTTCTTTGGTTTCATTGTCATAGTCGGTCTCAAATTTTTGAACTGAATAGTTTCCCTTTGGTATCATTAATGTATCATCACTATTTATTTCTTTTTCAAAATATGGTTCTAAACTATATAAATTGACATAGTTATCATCAAAACTAACAATTTTTTTTTTGTTTGATGTTTTACTCGATTTATCATTTTCACTATTGTTTTTATCTTCGACAATAGATAGCATTGGAAAATGCAATCCATCACTCAATCTTGAAGCCTTTCTATGTGGCGGTCTGTTATTATTACTCAACTTTAAAGGTAATGATAATCTTTTGTACTTATTGATAATTCTCTTTTGTGATGCCCCGATGTTAATTGGAACTGAATTATTTCTTCGTATTGATATTTTTTTAATTTCATTAATATTAATTCTAAATTGATTTACAAATTCTTTTAAATCGTCATCTAAATCATTGAGATTATTAATAAATTCGTTGTTATCTTTCAGTTCACAACTTATGTGGTTTAATTTATAATCAAGAAGTTTTAATCTATTTGATAATTGGGAAACTATTTTGGATCTCTCTCTTTGAAAATTTGCATTCAAGTTGTTATTTGTAATATTAACATTATTAGTAATGTTAATGTTCGTGTCGAGATTAACATTCATACTATCATAGGAAATATTGTTATCCGATAAGCAATTAATATGATTAAAATTATTCAAGACTAAAAAGCTTTCCATTAGGAAATTTATATTGTAGAAGAATTTATAATTTTTATCTAAATTTAAAAATAAAACACAAAGAAAATGATTGTAATTATTACTATTATTGAGGTTGTTTGAATTAGTTTTTTGATTGTTAAATTTATGGGTATCAAAATTAATTAAATTTAATAAATTTAGAATATTCTTTAAAAGGTATTGTTCATTTCTTAAGTGATCAAGTTCATTGGTATTTTTCTTGTTGTTTTGATTGGAAATTTGGTTCAAACTATTTTGAGAGACGTAATTTAAAGTTAATAAACAGCAGATATAAAATTTTCTCAACAACTGGAAATTTTTGAAATCATTTTCAATTTTGTTTGTTTTGTAATTTAAATCGTTAAAAAATTTGGAATCAAATTTCAACGTATCAATATTATTATCAATATCGATATTATTATCAATATCGATATTAGTGTTATTAATAATACGATTATTATTATTATTATTATTATTATTATTATTATTATTATTATTATTATTATTA
>JAKTTS010000528.1:0-10950 GCA_030560485.1 Ascoidea tarda (nom. inval.)
TATCCTTGGTAACGATGTTTTTATGGGTTTCATGGTGCAAAAACTGATCAACAATTGTCTAGATTAAGTGTTAATTACTGAGATATATGTTGCTGTATCAGGTTTGGCATTGAAAACTACTTCCTTTGTTTACAATTTTCTCATTTTCTTGGGGAGTTCTGTGTTGGTGGGTTACACTCGTGCTGTTAGAATCAGATAGCCACTGATATTTTAAATGGTTGAAAATATTCGAAAAAAATCCAGAAACAGTCAGAATCGACAGGTTTACACATTTGATGAAGCTTCAAAGGCTGCTAAAGCTGCTTCTTTACTGTTCAATAAAACAAATGAGCAAATTAACTCTCACAATTTGTCTCATTCAAAATCAAGTCAAAAATTGGGCCTCATAGACTTGCCAACTAAGCAGAAGACTAGTCTCCCAGATTATTGTAGTGCAAACAATCAAAGTGTTAGTCGCTATTCCAATGACAAATTTAAACAAAAAATTAATCCAACTAAGTACACAATGGTTACAAAACAAAATCCACTGATCAATGGAATTATTGGAACGAAAGAAACAAAATCCTACGTTAATTCTAGCCAATTAACCGATAATAATGCAAATAAAATTGCATCTAAAACTTCAGATTCAAAAAGGATTCACAGCTTACATACTGGTCACACAATATCTGATAATAAAACTTACCCAAGCTTATCACAGAAACAACTTCCATTTTCTTCTTCTAAATCAAACTTAGGCTTAAATTTAAATCTACCTAGGAATTCTCAGATTTTGAATAACAATCTGATTAATAAGTCTTCCACTGTCAGTTCCAATAGTATTTCTATTTCAAACAGTTCAAACCCATTGTCAGCTGGTACAAAACAGGAAAAAGTTTACCAAGCAAAACATGGGTCTTCGGATCTTAATATTTTACCGGCTCACTCTTCTTCTATTATATCCTCAACTTCCCACACAAACCTGGCCAGCTCTTTTCACAGAAAGTCGAAATCATCTTTATCTGCTTTGGCAGCTGCAAATAAAGCCATCGGCTCTTCAAAATTGATATTGAATAACTCAATCAATGCAAGTCACTCTACATTTTCCACGTCTTGCCTCAGCACCAATCTTAGATCTAATAAGAATACTTTTTTTCATCAGACCATTGACACTGCTTATGCTTATTCTAACCCTCATGAGAACCGAGCAATTCAAAAGTCTGCTCAGGCCGCTTTATTTAATAAAAATCTCTCTGTTATAAAAGGAAATAGTGATTCTCTAATTTTACACACTACACTGAATAACAATGTGGATCAAAAAAAAGTAGTTTATTCTGATGAACCTAGTTTTTCAACTATTTCAGATTCTAAACCTTTTTCTGGTTTACAATATTACCCTATTTTGAGTGGGATTAAAAATACCTCTGACTCTATTCTCCTGGCAAGGTCATCAGGGCTTTCAACAGAATCATCTCTGCCTCTTAAAGGTAATCATCCAAGTTTCCTTAAAGGAGACTTTAATAATGCAAAAAAAACTACCTTATTTTCTGGGGTTTTATGTTCCTCTTCTCTGAATTCTTTACCTGCACTCAGCTTAAATCACCAGTTAAAAATTAATCCAAATACTAAATCATCCAGCCAAGCAATTGAAAGTTATGTTGAAACTGGTTGTCATAATCTAACTGTTGGCTCTACTCAAAAAGAAACTCTTTCTAAAGCAAAACCACATCACATTAATGTTTTGGAGAAGGTTCAAACCAAAAAGCCAAAATCTACAGACGCTCAACCTAATGGCGAAAATTTCGATACTACTCAACCGCTTTTTCCAAAGAGTTTTGAACAAAATAGATTGTTCGATACAAGCTCTAATATTTTTAGTTCGAATTCAATATTTGGTGAGGCTTCTAATCATTGCATTCAGAAAACAGAATCAGATAATCAATTAGAGACTTTTACACAATCAATAGTTGAAGACTCTGTTGATGAAATCAATGTATCACAAGATTTTACTAAAATTATTGATACAGTTGATTCCATCTCAGTCAATACTATTAGTCAATCACCCAGCTCAAACAAAAATGAAGCTGCTCATCTTCAGATGATTTCAAACAAAATATTCTGCAATTCTTTTCCCTTTGAAAATGATAAAAATAATGGTATGATAAAATGCTCATTTGATTTACCTCCAGTGTCTGTGGAAGAAAATTCAAAAATTAATCCTGTCACAACTCCTTTAGGATTTTATGATGGGGATGAACTGGGCCTATCAAAATCACCTATACGTAAACCTCCCCCAGATAAATTGAATTCTGGTTTTCCATATGATTCAGCTACCAAAGTAGATGATTCCACATTTGATTATTTTTATAACTACGAAAAATATGCCAAATTTGATTCTTTCGCATGCGATCAACAGGCTGACGTTTCGGCAAAAGAAAACTGTTATTCAAATTATATTGAAGATAAATTTATTAATATGGGTCTGTTGAGAAACGATGAAGTAAATAAAATTACTTACCAGATGCTTGATAAAAATAATTGGAACGATCTGGAAAATAGTTTTGATGTGATGAATAAGTCATTAGAATCAAAAGCGAAAGATCAAAATGAAAATTTAAATCAGGGCAAGGGCTCTAGTGCTCCTCTCGAAAAAGTTTCAATTCTTCCCCAGTATACATTATTACCTCGAATTAATGAAGGAAATGCTCGGCAGAAGATAAAAACCACTGCCCTACTGATGATTAAAGACTGGAAGGTAAAGGGCCCTTATTTGGAGTCAAATAAAAAAAAGCATTTGAGATCTCGCTCTCAACAGGGCTTTCTTCAAATCGTCAATCCAATGGGTCTTACTACCCCAAATCTGAAAAATCATCTTAATAACTACGCTAACCAACCAGTTCAATTGCGAAAAACAATGAGAAAAAAGAAAAGCAAATCAAAATTTAACGAAGACAAACCTTGGAAAAATCATAGTGACGCGTTTGTGGTAACAAATCAAGAAAGAAAACGTTACGAAGGATTATGGGCTGCAAATAAGGGATTATATATTGATATGATGCGCACGGAAATCAATCTGGAAGCCAGAATTGAATCTGAGGATGGACAATCAGCAGAAAAAGATATTGTCTCCAATCTTTTTAAATCTTCCCATATTGGTTTGCATCTACTTCCAAATACCCATCCCTCCAGATTGCTTCATGGTTTGGTAGTGCGTAATTTGTGGAGAAGAAGTAGACTACCTGATTCAACGTTGAAGCAAATATGGGGATTAGTCGATTTGCGAAAAGATGGAACCTTAACCCGTGATGAGTTTATTGTTGGAATGTGGCTTGTTGATCAATGTCTATATGGTAAAAAATTGCCTCAAAAACTCAGTGAGGAACTATGGAATAGTGTTACTAAATTTGGAATATCCATTAACATACCTAAAAGACGGTTCGGTACCTAGTTTGTATGTATAATGTTAAAATATTAATTTTAATCACTTGGAGAATGATTCCTTTAATAAGTTAACTTCTACCCAATTTAAAGATGGGACTCCTCACTTAATCACCATTTGGGCTGAATGGATAAATTAAAAGATTTGTTGGCAGACTTTCGTTGAAAATTTTCGTTAACGATTATATCACTCTCCTAAACTAGTTTAATTTTCGAATTTACTTCTTGAAACAAAGGCCAAAATAATTATTTATCGATAGTATTGTTTCATTCGCTTTAAAAAGTTCTGAATTACAAAGAAGTACAAGATCACATCCAATGATGAACAGCAAAACAAACCCACTATTATTGACCGTTAACTAAAAATTCAAACTCTTAGCATTTGTTCTCTTATCAACGATATATACTTCAATTGGTTGCAAACCCCCCGCCGTTTACCTTCAGCCACATTGGTATCCACGAAAACAATCACTAGTCTCCTGCCGTAACGCGATGAAGGCCAAACCAGTACTTTACATTTAAGGCTGGGTCTTGTTATGAAAAAGACATATGTTGGATGTTAGAACGTGACCAATTAACACGCACTTTGACATACAGATCATGTGTGCTGGTCAGGTAATATTTAGTAACAAGTTACATTGTGTTCTACTTCGTATATGTACAGCGCCTCCCGCTCCGGTTTCTTTGTTGATATCTTTACCTTTAATACAACGTATCGGCTACTCATTAGCTATCGCCTATTCAATCCGTATTAATGAGCTGTTGAAGAAAAATCATAATAAATGAGAATAATAGAACCCGAATAAAAGATAGTAGCAGAGATAAATACGTTGTTATTAAAGGTGCCGATATATACGATGTAGAGTACCAGATAACGCGTCTTTAAACACCACATGACAATCACACATAAAATATCTGTCAATGTGCGTGTCAATAAATAAAGTTTAACACCGTCCTGGGCTCATACATCGCAAGTCTGGTTTCATGTCGTCTGCGCATCTCAGCTGTTAGTGATTGTTTATAATAAATACAGTAATTAACAAATAATACATTGACAAAAAAATCGAGGTTAATAAGTTGTGAAAAAAATAAAGATATAAACTAGAAAATCAGAGGGGGAGGTGCTAAATATATACGTCGTTAATTACAAGACAGCTTGGGGTTTTAGCACAGAGACTACGACAGGGCTCTAATGCGTGTTAAAGTACTTAATAATGGTTTACAATTCAACATTATATTATAATTTTCAACGTATATATTTAAAGTCTTCCGCTTCAGTTTTCTAGTTTATATTTTTATTTTTTTCACAACTTATTAACAACTATTCTATTGTCAGTATAATATTCGCTAACTATTGTTTTCTCCATAAACAATTTCAAAAACCTATTAGCCAAATCCAGTGTGCGCTTAAGCCAAAAAGACAAAATCAGCTGGTTTATGCAAATTTCATTATTTTAGCAATGACTGTTGAAGTTAAACCTATTTATATGGTGGTTTATTTTCTGATTACATTAAATCTGGTGTTAATAGATATGCAAACATTAAATTATAAAAATTATTTTTTGACTAAAATTCTATTTTCAAACCAGTTTTATCAAAACATTAATTTTTGTAACATTTTTGAATGATTGTTACAACGGTTACTATAATGGTGTCATAAAAATAAAATCGGATAACAATTTTGGTAATATTAAAGCTGACACAGCATTTCTATTTGTTTGAATTTAAATTTTTGGTTTATTGCAATTTTTTTTTAGGATTTACAAATAACACAACATGGTTTTGATTTAAATATTCGGCAATGTTCATAACATCAAAAAAATTAAAATTGATGCTGTTTTATTTTTTGAAATTTCATTTTTGGATGAAGATGTTAAGATCTTAATTTTCAATCACTTTTAAATTTTTTTTTCATTTAAAAAACTGGATGCGACGGTGTTGCCTAATTGTTATGGTAATGTTATTTTTAGTGATAAAAGCTTATTGATTGCATTGCTTGTTAATAGTGTTAGTATTATGATTTTTGACACTTGCATCAAACCGATAAAACCGAAAATGGGTTTACAATTTACTATCAATGTTGTCAAACAAGTCATTGATGCGTTAAATATATTTTATTTATATAAGTGACCAAAATCTGTTTTTAGGTAAATTTAAATTAACCGAATTGCATGTTTTTTAAGTTTTAGTTAATTAAATGGTTTTCATTTTCAAACTTCTATTGTTTTCTGTAAGGTTTTAACATATTGGTAATAACAAACAATTGCTTGTTTGCCGTAAAACAATTGACAATTTAATTTTTTGGTTTGAAGTTTTTAAAATTAAAATTAAAAGTATTTGTAATGTCCAATTTTTATATGGCTTAAAGGTACAAAAAATTTTATTGTTCTCAGAAGATAGAAGTTCAGTTTCTATTTTTGCCATCATTAATAACAGTGTAAAATTCACATTTGAAAACCATGCCATTCGTTTTGAGATGATTTTGTCTAGTCGAAAAATTTCAAATTACATTATAAAAGTGTTATTTATTAATAAAACAAATTTCATTGCTGCTGTGGAGTTTTATGAGGGTCTTCGTCATTTTGATAGACCAGCTGAAATCATAGATTCAAATTTTAATCATGTCAAAGTTGATGAATCATTTAGTTGTGACGGCAGTCATAGAGCTGGAGCAACAGAAATAATTTATAAATTTTTAAATAAATGTTCTAATTAAATGTTTTAATTGATTTGTTTTTATTTTGTTGGGCTTTTATTTTCAATTTCTGTTGATTAAGAAATCATTTTTCAAGTGCCGTTGATAGACATTCACATTAGATTTTAGTGATTATCTTTGCTGATTCGGTGCTGGCTGTTAGAAGCCCCTTTTTTTGATTAAATTATTATACACATAAACTATGTAACATAATATTTATAGTGATCTCAGATAATGAATTTCCTAGTTTCAATTTTGGTGAGATTTGTGTTGCCAATGGTGTCAATCATGAATTGGCGGTCCCATATCAATGGCATCAAAATTGTTTTGCTCAGCGCTGGCAAAATATCATGACTTTAAAACAAAAACATATATTGTAATAATTAATGTTTCCAAAAATTTATGGAATGAGGCCGTTTAATGTGCTGCATATTTGCTCAATTTATGTTTCAAATAGTACCCTTTTTGAGTACATACATTGTTTAAAACTTTTGTTTGAAATTCTGTATTTAATAAACAATATAAAATATTAGGATATGCTGTTTATTCAATGATTCCGCTAGTTTTGCGGTTGAAAAAATTAAATGATACCGCTCTGGCATTGTGTTTTGTAGGTTTCAATAAACAAAAAAATACTATACAGTCGACAATTCCTCCAATGCTACAATCGTAATAAGTTTTCAATTCTGAGTTGTTAGAAAAAAATATTTATTCAAAAAGCATTTGTTTAAATCTGAGGGTGTTATTAGAGGTTTGAGGTTGAAACAATGTCATTTTTTTATAAAAAACTATGGGAAGTTCAATTGAATTCGATACTAAAAAATCAAAATTCCCTATCATTGAAACTGATGATTCTATTGAAAAATTATTCATTTATTTACGCTATGAAAACGATTCTAAAATTGCTAAAATTGTAAATGGAATTATTACCTTTGATACGGATGATATTTCCAAATTTAAAGATGGTGGAAAATTTAAAAAGCATATTGAAAAAAATCATTTTTGATTGATTTTTAATACGGGGTTTTGTTGCTGATAAAATAAATAACGTTGATTGGTTAATATCAGAAAAAAAAAGCTAGAAACAAGTATCGATGAAAATGATTTTTTTGACAATATTTTCAAACGATAGACCAATGAAATAGAATAAAATCTTTAATTTCATTCGGTTACGTTTTGGTTGTGAATTGAATTCATTGTTGTTATTACAGAAAACCCATATATTGCATACCTAAAATCGAAAGCTGATTATGGCAAAAACCTAGCCGTATCAAAATATGTGACCTCTATTTGTTAATATAATTTTTCCCATGAAAACGCTTTGTCACCTGTCGGTGAATTTTTATTATGAAAAATGATCTTATTTGTTGCTTTGAATTTGTTTGATCCAATGCTCAAAATTATAGCTAGATTAAAAGTAGTAATTATGAAAACCCATTCTGTTTAGTTATTAGATATAAAAATATCAGAATATCTTTTGTTGTTGCCGTTTCAAAAAAGTTCACAGTCTATCAAATGAATGTCAGTTTGGCATTTTTACATATGGACATTTACAAAAACCTTTGTAATTAACAACTATTACATTTGTCGATGCTCCCGATTCATAAAAGGTTTTGAATTGGCATGAAAAACTTTATAAACTCAAAAAGTATATTTTTGCTAGTACAACAAAATGATTAATGCTCTATTTCTTATCGGATTTAAAACACCAATGCCAAAACATTTGGTGTGTTGTTTCAGCTTTAGAAAGAGCGAATGGTTTTTGAGTTTCTATATGAATGATTTCATTTTTGTTTGTTCTTGTAACGATATAACCATGACTGTCGGGGCGGGTATTTTTTTTTTACTTAAATTTCAAATTCTACGCCAATTCTGAATGATGTTTTTAAACGTGATAACTCTCAATCTGAAAATAAAATCACTGTTTTGATGTCCCACTTGTTAACAAAACTTGATCATTGTTAAAATAAATAATAATGACGGAATTTTTCTTTCAATAATTGCTAATCGGTATTACTTGTTTGTCTTTGGCGATTTAAATAAACTATCTGATGACGACGTATCCCTTTATTTATTCATTATTCGTATGTTTTTGTTTGCTAGCATCTGTCTACTCTATACTATTACGTTTGGTGTTGAATTGTTGAATCGTAATTTTCAAAGTTGTGCTGAGTGCATTCGGATTTTTTCAAAAACGTTCTTGGTTTTTATAAGCAGTTAAATGTCTATTTTCATAATAATAATACTGCTGTTTAATTTTTTATTTTTAACGAGTTTGACTAGACTGGTGATTTCACTGACAAAACATTTGTTAACCGCTATTTGTGTTTTATTAACGAAGAGTCTGTTAATTGCAGGTCTTGCGAACGGATGCTGGTGTCATTACTAAAATGTGATGCAGAGTATTTTGTCTTGATTGACGCCGTTAATGAAGTCATTTCCATTAATTTGTAGCTAGATGATATTGGTGCTCTGACTGTCGGGACAATCATTTATTGTGACAATGAATCTGCTGCAAGTTTGGCAAAGCATCCTACTATTGATGGAAGCTTTAAACCCATTTTAACCTTGCACCTTTTTATTTGGAACATGTTGATGACGTTTTTAAGTATGAAAATGTGTTGTAAATTGTGCTTAGTGGATACACTATTTACCAACTAATAAATAAATATTCTAGTAGTAAATAATACGTTATCTAAATAATCAAAATATAAACTAAAGAAATCGAAGTGCAGACGCAAAATATATACGTCGTAGATCACAAGAAAACTTGGTTTTGCCGCAAGATCACTACCCAGGTGCACATGTGCCTGGCAAATTTAGTGATAATAAATAACAATTCACAAACAAATTGATACCAATCATAACTTAGCCGACATGCTGGCAAAGTTTTTTTTTAGTTTTATATTTCTAAAATTGTTGAATTTGTTCCTTATGTTATTAGTACATGAGACAAAACCTCTTACTGCATTTTTTTTGTCATACAGTATTACCACAACAGTTTTTTTTTTCTTTTTGTTTTGTTTTTTTTATGAGTATTCATAATTGTTGCAGTATTTGACAAATAATATACTTATATGAAATTTTTATTTATCACTTTGCAAAAAAGCTCAAAATATGTAGTAAAAAATTGAAGCGGAAGGCGCTTTATATATAGATCATCGATCACATCACAAAATGTCAGCAAAAAATGAAAATTACGCATCTGCAATAGTGCGTGTTAAAGTGACTGATATTATTTTAAGTTGCATTAAAGAGTCGTTACTGATATCAACTTAGTTCACAACTTGATAATGTTTTTTTTAATATGACATTTACAACATTGTTGAAATTGTCTTATATGTAACTAGTACATGAGGCTGTAATTGTTAATTTATTTTTTTTGTCATAAACTATTTTGACAAAATTTCTGATTTCTACTATTTGTTTTGTTCTGTTGAAAATTGTTCAAACTGGGTTAAGTAAGTGACAAGTAATGTGATCATAGTAGAATAGTAGTTTTTACGCTTATCAAACGGTTAAGATATATGCTTGAATGTTGGAGCGAGAAAACCTAAATATATACGTCGTAGATTACAAATCAACGTTTCGTCTCAGCAAAGAGACCTCGCACGGGCACTAGTAACTGTCAAAGTACTTGATTAAAACTTTCAAATCACTAGGGGTTTAACAAAACCGCTAGTATTGTGGTGAAATATTTGTCAAGATTCACAAGGTTTTGAATATTTTGTTGTTGACCCGGCTATTTTGAAGACCTTGTTTGTAAGAAGAATGAAATGGAAAATGCTTTTTATTGTCCTAATTACTAACAAAAAAGTTTTTTATATAGATATAAACAAATCTGCTATTTTTTACACTAATAATCTGGCTGCTGATATTTTTTGATCCGGATTTCAAGTTGGTGAATAATTATATTAAAAAGAATATGTGCTGCGAAGCACTTCCGGAAATACTTTAGATTCACAATTGCTAATGTATTTGCAGTTGATTTTGGTAATGATATGTTTGGTGAAACTAGACTGTCCAGTGAGCTTGACGTATTTAGCTTTCACGGTTTTGTTTGTCAAAGTGCAAATAGATTCAAAAGCAGAAATCGGTGAAAAAGACAATGTCTTTCTTATGCATTAAAATGGGGCATCTTTTGCTAAATATTTTGGTTCTTTAATTAGTCGATGAATAAAATAAAAATGAATTGTTAAAAGTCGTTTTGATGATTTTGTTGATAAATTCAAATTAACAACATGTTCCAGGTTTTGCATTAATAAAGTTTGATTATGGTGATTTTTATCATTTTGGTGTGAACAGCAGTTGATTATCTACTTCAAACGAATGAGTTCAAAAATGATTTGTTTTATGAATGTGAAAATTGATTTTACTTTTTTTGGAATTTTGCAGTTAACCACTTGGTTCGGATTAGAAAATGGTTTTTGTTTTCAAAGTGAAACAAATTTAACATTTTTTTTGTCTGCGAAAAACAACGTGTCTAAAATTGGATTTGTCAATCATAATATGTGTAATTGGAAATATTTTGGTAGTCGCAAAATTCTCGGTGGGTTGTGGAAAAACTATATTTTTATTTAAAAATCATTAAACCACAGTTTTTACTAAATCACTATTTATTTTACACTTAATCACTTTAACAATTATTTAACTTATTACATTGATTATGATCCTACTTATCATTTACTTTAAATTACAATTACACTACATTACTACCAACCACATTATAATTTAATTATAATTTATTTTTTATTTAAAGTTGATGATGTCATTAACTTAAAATATTAACTTTATTATCAACTTTACACTTTATCTATTTTTATTTTCTTCCAGAATAT